>JAABOM020083946.1:0-30929 GCA_011800125.2 Solanum clarkiae | reverse complement strand
TTTCAGCGTACAAGTGTAGTGTATGCACAACACTCGTAGTCGAGACAATCCCTTGACTTTGTTTGACCTGAAGATCCTTAAGACATTGAGAAGAATGGTCCAAAACAATGTGAACAATGCTGCAAGTGATGCCGTGAATGCAACACTGAACAAAAATAATAGTAATAACCCACCATCACTCAAGGATGTGAATCCACCACCACGGGATATTCAAGCCAAGGCTAACAAATGGAATCAATACAGGCTTGATCCTATGGCAATGGGTGTCCCTAGAGCTATTGTGCTACATCCATTAGCAGAAGATGCAAATTTGTTTTTTCAAGTGGTTCACTTCAAATGCTACAAAATAGAGGATTGTTCACGGGCTTACCATCAGAGGATCTACATAACCATCTACCCAATGTTGTTTTCATCTATAGGAGTATGATGGGGAGTCATAATTATCTATGAATATTGTTGGGCTACGTGTCTTCCCAATGTCTCTAACAGGCAAAGTAAAATTATGCTTATCCGAGCTCCCACAGAGTTCAATTACTAGTTGGTAGAAAATGTAGAAGGCCTTTTTGAGAAGTTCTTTCCTAGGTCAAAGAAGCTGAAGTTAAAGGATCAGATCAACAACTTCGATAAATTGCCTGGTGATTTGATCAGCACTATGTAGCAGAGGTTTACAAAGTTCCTGAGGAGTGTCCCTGACCATAAGATCATTGATGATGCATTGATGGAAATCTTCTATTGAGCATTAGATGAAAACGGCCAAGTTGCTGCTGACACTTGCATGAGAGACTCATTGTTAGATTGTCTATTTTCGATTATAGTTGAGCGGTTGGAGAAAATGGTTAAGACGAACTATTCTTAAGGGATGAGAGACAAGTCAACAACTAAGAGCTCTTTCTCAATTAGTACTAATTTGGAGCGGGCATAGATAAATAAGGATATGATGTGAGATTTGGCTCGGATTAGTACTAATGTAGGGTTGTTGATGAAGCAAAATCAGGAGCATTTGAATGCAGTAAATGATCAACGCCTATGAGCATCTATGTATGAGGACCCCTACTATAAAGAGGATACTTCCTTTGTCACTGATCAGATAGGGTTTTCCGCACCGATGTCCAAGGTTCCAACTAGGACTATTGGCTCCAAGATTAAGAAAAAACAAGGTCGTAACTTTAATAGAGATGACACTTTTAGAGACAACAATCAAAGAGGCTACTATGATAGGAGCGGGGGTAAGCATAGAGATGATGATTAGGCATGCAGAGACGATTACAAATATAGTCCATATGCGGCACCACATAATCCTGACTTTGGCGCTGGTAGTTTGCAAATTGAGGAGATGTTTGACAGACTACTGATGAAGGCTGATGTTTAGGATGAGACCTTGAAGAGGGTAAAATCTTACATCTCCAACATTAATCAGAAAATTGAGTCTCATTCTGTTGCTATCAGGTAGCTGGAGTAACAGTCTAGTCAAATGTCGACTCAGTTGAACCAGTATCAGAAAGGTATATTGCCAAGCAATAAAGGGTAAGATTCGAAGAATGAGGGGAAATTATGGTAGTGATGATATGGGGTGGAAAGCAGACCATTGACCCACTGATGCCAGTTGATGATGATGAGGTTCGTGAGGAGATGGTTGATAGTAAGGATGTAGAGACCGGAGATGCTAGCGCCAAAGATGGGGTAAGTGATGCAGTTGTGATCCCATAGAAGTTGAAACTGATACCTATACCTCCCCCTCCTTTCCCTTAAAGACTCAAAAAGAAGGAGGATGAAGGTAAGTTTCAACACATCATCTCCATGTTGAATCAAGTTTCCACAACATCCCTCTCATTGTGGTATTGAAGAAGATGCTCGAATATGCAAAATTCATGGAAGACTTGGTGACAAAATAAAGGACTGTGAGCATTGGGCTCTCTCAAGAGATTCAATACTACAGTGTGATAAGAACAAGGTCCTTGGTGTAATAGAGAGAAGATGTTGGGGCATTCACTATACTCTGCACTATTGGAGATGTCAAATTTGCATAGGCATTGTGTGACCTAGGAAGCACCATTGATTTAGTGCCTTTTGCAGTATTCAAAAAGTTAGGTTTAGAAGCCCCTACTCCAACAAATATGCAGTTGTTGATGGCTGATATGATTGTGAAGAATCTTGTGGGGATATTGTATGATATTCTCGTCAAAGTTTAAAAATTCATCTTCCCTACAGAATTCTTAATCGTAAGGTTGACTTCAAAGTACCAATCATCTTGGGAAGGCCATTCCTAGCCACTAGATGAGCACAAGTGGACATGGAGTTGGGCTAACTCAAGTTTAGATTAGGTAATAATAAAGTTGCCTTTAATGTATGTCAGCATACAAAGAAGTTTGATGATGTGAAAGTAGTATCTGTCATTGAAAGTGTTGATAAAGTGAAACCAGAGATACTAACTGAAGAAGGGTTGGGTGCCAAAACTCTAGAAGTAGTGTCAATGAATTTCGAGAGTGATGGAATCCTATATTTTGATAAGACAGTAAAAGCCCTGAGAGTATATGTTTTAACAGACATCATCCCGTATTGTGATAAAACAGTAAAAATCCCTAGGAGTATCTGTTTTAACTAGACATCAACCTAAACTTGAACTGGACTTGAAAAATCGAGAGTCACCACCTACTAGACCATCCATCGAGGAGACAACAGTATTGGAATTAAAGGCACTTCTAGCCCATTTGAGGTATGTATTTTTGTGTAATAACAATACTTTTCCTATCATTATTGTTGTAGATCTTAATTACGAGCAGGTGAATATGTTGATCTTGGTACTCAAGTAATCTAAAAAGACTATTGGCTGCACTATTGTTGATATCATTTGCATCCCACTTGGAGTGTCCACTAACAAGACTAAACTGGTCAAAGATTACACACCAAGTATTGAACACCAAAGGCACCTCAAGCCACCTATGCAAGAGGTCATGCACAAAGAAATCATTAAGTTGTTGGAAGCAAGTATGATATGTCTGATTGCTGGCACTGAATGGGTGAGCCCGATCCAGTGTGTTCCAAAGAAGGGAGGTATCACCGTGGTCCCAAATGCTAGCAATGAGTTGATCCCCATGAGACCAGTCATTGGTTGTAGGGTTTGCATGAACTATAGCAAGCTCAATGCATCAATTGAAAAAGACCACTTCTGTATGCCATTCATAGACTAGATGCTAGATCACTTGGCAGAAAAAGGCTGGTATTGCTTTCTTGATAGTTATTTAGGCTATAATCATATCTCTATTTATCCAGAAGACCAAAAGAAAACAAATTTGATATGTTCCTATGGCACCTTTGCATTTAAAAATATGCAATTCGATTTGTGTAAAGCACCAATGTCATTCTAGAGATGCATGATGTCCATTTTTTCAAACATGGTAGAAGACACTATCGAGGTATTCATGGTTTACTATAGTGTGGTTGGAGACTCATCAGTCAAAGATTGGTTAAAGCATTTACATGCAGTACTTCAGAGATCTAAAGAATGTCATCTGGTCCTTAATTGGGAAAAATGTCGCTTCATGGTGAAGGAAGGCATTGTGTTGGGCACATAATCTCTAAAAAATTAATTGAGGTTGATAGAGACCAAGTAGAGGTGATTGAGAAGCTTCCACCACCTGTATCTATCAAAGGTGTGAGAAGTTTCCTAGGCCATGCAGGTATTTACAGGCACTTTATAAAGAACTTCTCAAATATTGCACTCTTTGTGCAAACTACTTGAAAAGGATGCCAGGTTCATATTTGGTAATGCATGCTTGAAAGCTTTCGAAGGGTTAAAGCAAAGGTTGATATCAACAGCTGTCATTGTTTCTCTAGATTGGTAGACGTTCTTTGCTATTATGAGTGATGCAAGCAGGTTGCACTTGGTGTGGTATGTGACAATGTAGAAAAAGATACTACACCCTTTCTATTATGCAAGAAGTGTCTAAATATAGCATAAAGAAACTATACTATCATGGAGCAGGAGTTACTTGCAGTGGTCTTTGTTCTTGAGAAGTTCAGGTTGTACATACTAACCACTCAGCATTGTTGTACTAGATGGCGAAAAAAGGATGCAAAACCCAAACTAATTTGATGCATACTACTGCTTCAAGAGACTGACTTTGTGTGACTGACAGAAAGGGGACTAAAAATCAGGTTGTAGACCATCTATTTTTATTAGAGGACGAGGCCATCACAAAGTTTGATGATGGGCTGGAGATTAACAGTTCACTTCTTGATGAGAGGGTACTAGAAGCATCTTATAACTTGATACCATTGTTTTCATATAATGCAAATGATTTCGTTTGTGATATTGTGCCGCCATACTTGACTACTTAGTAGCGCCGCAAATTTGTATCTGATGTGGGAAAATATTTCTGGAATGATCCATATTTGTTTTGTGTCCACATAGATGGCATTATTCATCGTTGTGTTCGTGAGGTGGAAATGATGAGAACTTTAGAGGCTTGCCACTCATCCTTGGTAGGCAAGAATCATAATGGATTTAGGACAACACACAAGATCTTGCAGTGTGGCTACTACTGGCCAACCATCCACCAAGATCAACATGACTATGCTGGGGCTTATGACAGATTCCAGAGAGAAGGTGGTGTTTCCCACAAGCATTGATTCCCTCTAAACCCTACAATGGTGATCGAATTGTTTGATGTTTGAGGAATAGATTTCATGGAGCCATTTGTTAACTCTCTTGGGAACAAGTATATTCTAGTGGTTGTGGACTATGTATCAAAATGGGTGGAGGTGGTGAGGCTTCCCAATAATAAAGTCAAGAGTGTCACAACATTCCTGAAAAGAAACATCTTCTCAAGGTTTGGTACCCCTAGGGCAATCATCAGTGATAGAGGTTCCTATTTCTGCAATAGGTTGTCGAAAGCTCTTCTTGAAAGATATGGGTTAAATCATCATGTCGCAACACCTACCATCCATATATAAGTGGAAAATTTGAGGTGTCCAATAGGGAGATCAAATGGATTTTTTCTAAGACTCTGAATGCAAATCGGGCTGACTATTCGCAAAATCTTAATGACGCGTTATCGGTATACTAGACTACATTCAAGTCACCCGTAGTTAGGGAACACAATACCTAGTTACTTCACTTACTGATTTCACAACACTAGCTACTACTTTAGATTTACTTATTACTATTGTAAAATTCCCCCTCTTCGAGAGATAAGTAGGTTAATTCATTCGAATTGCTTGTAATTACTCTAGGTCTAGACTATATTCCTTATGAGATCAACCTTAACCTTGGTTAGGTTATATATTTTGAAAAATGACCACTCATACCTTTAGAAAGAAGGTATAGTTTGGGCAAATCAAAATTTTGGCATCTCTGCTGGGGAATATGGCTTTTAGACTAGTATAATTTGAGTAATTCGAGAATTAATCCTTATTTTTCTCATTTTAAACTTCGTGTTATTTTTTTTTTGTTTCAGTATACAAGTGTAGTACATACACAACACGCATAGTCAAGGTGACACCTTGACACCGTTTGACCTTGAGATCCAGAAGACAATGAGAAGAATGACCCAAAAAAATATGAACAACGCTGCGAATGATGTCGTGAATGCAACACTGAATGAAAACAATAATAATAACCCACCACCACTTAATGATGTGAATCCACCACCACAGGATCTTCAAGCCATGGCTATCACATGGAATCAACACAGGCTTGACCCTATGGCAATGGATATCACCAAAGAAATTATTTTATCTCCATTATCGGATGATATAAATTTGTTGTTTCGAGTGGGATACTTTAAATGCTGCAAAATAGAGTGTTGTTCACAAGGTTACCATCAGAGGATCCACATAACCATCTACAAAATGTTGTCTTTGTCTGCAAGAGTATGATAGGGAGTCATAATTATCCGTGGATACCGTTAGGATCTACGACTTCTTATTGTCTCTAATAGGTGAAGGGACACTATGGTTATCCGAGCTCCCACAGAGTTCAATCACCAGTTAAGAGAAAATGTAGAAGGCCTTTTGGAAAGGTTCTTTCCTAGGTCGAAGAAGATGAAGTTGAAGGATCAGATCAACAATTTTGAGCAATTGCCTAGTGATTTGGTCAGTGCTATGTGGCAGAGGTTTAGATAGTGCGTGAGGAGTGTCCCTTACTATAAGATTATTGATGATGCCTTGGTGAAAATCTTCTATTGAGACTTAGATAAAAATATCCAAATTGTTGCTAACAATATCATAGGAGGCTCATTTTTAGATTGTCCATTCTCAGTTATAGTTAAACAATTGGAAAAGGTGGGTAAGATGAATCGTGCGTGGGGGACAAGTCACAAGAAGACAACTAAGAGCACTTTCTCCGTTAGTACTAGTTCTAACCAGGCAAGTTAAATGAGGAGATGATTTAAGATTTGTCTTGGATTAGTACTAACATGGGGTTGTTGAAGAAATAGATCCAGGAGCGCATGAATGCAGTCAATCATCAGCCTCTATGAGCATCCTTATATGAGAAGTATTACTTTGATGAGGACATTTACTTTGTCACTGATCAGATGGGGGGTTTTCGGACTAATACCCCAGGGTCCAATTAAGAATATTGGCACCAAGGTCAAGAAAATCAAGGTCAAAACTTCAATAGAGGCATTGCTTTTAGAGACAACAATCGGGGTGCCTACTTTACAGGAATAGAGGTTTAAGGACAGAGATTTTGATTGTGGACACATAGATAGATACATAATTGGTTCGTATATGCCACTACACATCGTGACTCTTGGGCTGGTAGTTTGTGAATTGAGGATATGTTTGAAAGACTGTTGAAAAAGGCTGACGCTCAAGATGAGACCTTAAAAGGTATGAAATATAATATCTCTAACATGAATCATAAGACTGAGTCATATTCTACTACTATCAAGCAGCTGGAGTAACAGTTCAATCAGATGTCGACTCAATTGAACTAGCATCTGAAAGGTACATTGTCTAGTAAGACTCTAGAATTGGAAGAATGATGGGCAGTGTATAGCAGTGATGACATGTGGCGCAAGCAAACCATTCATCCACCAATGCAAATCGATGATGATGAGGTGCATAAAGAGATGGTTTATAACAATGACACAGAGACTTAAAAAGAAGGATGAGGAAGGAAATTTTCAGCACTTTATCTCCTTGTTGAAGTAGCTTTCAATCAACATCCCTCTTATTAAGGCATTAGAGAAGATTCCTAGGTATGCAAAATTCGTGAAGAACTTAGTGAAGAAAAAAAGGACTATGATCCAAGAGCTCTCTTAAGAGCTTTAACATTGCAGCACAATAGAAACAAGGTCCTTGGTGCAAAAGAAAGAAGATCCCGAAGCATTCATCATACCTTACACCATTGGAGATGTGGAATTTGCAAAAACATTGTGTGACGTAGGCGCAAACATCAATTCAATGCCTCTTGCAATATTCTAGAAGTTATGCTTGGGAACCCCTACCCCAACAAGCATTGAGTCGTTGATAGCTAACAGGATGGTGAAGAAGCATGTGGGGATATTGTGTGACATTCTTGTCAAAGTGGAAAAATTCATGTTCGTCGTAGACTTCGTGATCTCAAATTGCAAACTTGGCTTCGAAGCACCAATCATCTTGGAAAGGCCCTTCCTAGCCACCGGGCAAGCACTGGTGCACATGGAATATGGCCAACTCAATTTTCGATTGAATAATGATGAAGTCATCTTCAATGTATGTCAGTCTATGAAAAGGCCCATTGATCGGAAGATGGAATTTTGGGCACATGGTGAAGTGTTAGTAACTAAGTTGTCCAAGTCAGGGAATGATAATAAATTAGACGCTACTTGGGAAGCAATCTAAGATATTTGATGTAACAATTTTGGTTTTGTTTATTTTTTAACTTTTTAGACTTGTGGATAGTTAAGTTTTCCTATTTTTGGTTGTAATTTTGGACTCAAGGACTAGTGGCTTATAGGGTAATAGTTTGTTTTATAAAGGGCATGTACAATCAAGGCTAAGTTAGCAAACTAGTATTGAACACTTATAAAGTTAATTCTACGACTAGTTCTACACTATGACTCATACACTGACTCGTAGAATCATTTCCAATAAGAAAGGTTTTGTGCACTCCAGTCCACAAGCCAACTTTACGACTCATAGATGAAACTACGAATCATGAATGGGGCTCGTGGACTACAGTATGATTTTTAAAAATTTTCTAAGTGTTGGGGGCGTCTATAATCCAACACATGGGTCGTATGTCTATGCATACCTCGTACATTGATCTATAGTGCCAATAACCTTAAACCAGGGTTCAGGCAAACCATGAGACCGTGACCTACGAGCCGTAGATCCTTTTATAGCCAGTAGTCAAGGTTTCATTGGACTTGAACCCCACTTAGACTTGACCAGGTCAAATGATTTAAAATACTGGTAAATTTTTTCACCCCTCATTCTTGCCATATTGTCCCAAATACCCTAATCCTCTCTTCTTCCCCAAGAGTCTGACTACCACCATCTTTTTTGGTCAAAATTTTGACTACACTCCGACATACCTAGGGTTCTAGTTTCTAGGATTTGTCTTGCAAATTTTTGGCTGCTTTAAAACTAGAATATGTCTTGCAAATTTTTGACTACTTTATCAAATTTTTGGTATGTTATAAACTTGAATTTTTATGTTTTACTAGAAATTATGTCATTGGTTGGGGAATTGTTTAGGAATGATATTCTAATGTGATGATGTTCACGCTCCAATAAGAAAGAGATCGCTGTCAGCAATTAACCTAATCAAAGGTCAGAGTCAAATCCACAGGGAATACGGGGCTTGACTACAAGAGTCCACTACTAATCATTTCAAGCATAAATAACTAAAATCTCTAAATGAGAGGGGGTTGTGATTCAAGAACAAAATAGAATAAACACTAAGCTAAGACACGAGGAAGCACTCATTTTAGGGACAATTAGAGGATCATGTTCACCATGGTTCATTGACTTGATTAACCTAAGTAACTTAACTACAATTGAAAATTCGCATGCAGGATGGTAACTTAGGTTCTTCCATCCCTAGTTTAAAGGTGAAGGTCGAATTTCACCATGGCGCTTGGTTAGCCATCATGGTGTGCCAACTAACTCTTGCCAATTGTCCCAGTCAACCTCCCCTTGGTCAAGTTTGGTTGATTAGACGACATCAATTGAATCCTGTTATCTACTTCCTTTTTCCTATTCGTCACTACTTTGGTTGGCCTAGTGATAGTAGGCTGGGTTTGGTGTTGGTCACTACCAAACTACAATCATAATGAAGAGAAATAGACAATACATGCAAAGCTCAATCATAGAAATGTAATAAACCTAGGTTATTTCAAATCCTCTATCCACAATTCCTAAAACCCTAAGTTGTGGGCGCTTAGCTACTCATGGCTAAGGCAAAACAAGAAAATATGCTAATAAAAGACATAAATAAGAGTTTTACCAAAAGCAATGAAGAAAATGTAGGCACCACAAGTTGCAAACCCAAAAGATTTATTGAACAACAATTAATATAAAGCAAGATTTGTGATCCCCAAAATGGGCTTTCCAAGATAAAACGATAAACTAATCTAAATCCCTAAAATATTCTTGAGAGAATATTCAAAGGCAAGGTCTCTCTTCTAATATCTGGAATCTCTCTGTAAAAATCGAACTAAAATTCTATTTATAGTGTTTACAAATAAACCCTAAAAAATAATGCAGAAAAGACAGCTGACAGCTGCGAAAGCCACGCAGGTAGCACTCACTGGGTGACCTACGAGTCGTAGTCGGGGCCTCGTATCAGGATCTTGGCATCTTGGACTGAATTGGTATGACCCACAGGTATGAGTCGTTGCTTGATCTATGACTCGAATGTTCCTGTCATAGTCTTGGCCTTTATTTTTTGGTCCAAGATTTTGGCTCTCTGATTCCTGCTACGACTCCACCTATACAAGTCATAGTGTAAGTTATGACTCGTAGGATGACCTCGTATGGTTGACCTCTACTTAGCAGATTTTTGAATTTTTTGTCTCTGTATCTTGCTATGACATGCCCTATGATTCGTAGCTTAGGCTACGACTCATAGGTGAGCTCATACGTCCTATGATTCAGCAAAATCTGTAACTTTTCTTCAAAATCATGCAAACCTAACGTTTCTGCAAGAACAACACAAAAACACATAAAAACAATAAAAAGTCGCTTTAAGAACTTACAAAATGCTTTGTGAAGGAATCAAATGTACTTTATTTTGATAGCACATCAAAACCCTCAACTTACACTTGTTGCTTGTTCTCAAGCGATGACTCAATCTATGCGGACAATGAAAAATGCATAGTAGCTATACTAATGACATAGACAACAACTTTTGTGATTCAGGTACCCAATTACTATTTTCAAAACAGTATTGCAAGGTTATTAGGCAAAAACAGAACATAATGAGATACCCGGCAATCCAACTATGACAAGCTAAGGAGCATCAACCATTCACAATCGTTGGTATAGTCATATGCTACTCAAGTACTGTAAATGCCCTCACTGAAAAGAAGTCCTTCATACTCAATCAAAAAGCATTTAGAATTCAGGGACTGAGTAAGCATTCTCACTCTCACAATTAAAATTCATGCATACTGACTGACACCATAGGCTTGCCTCTATATTCATCTTCTGGCTTTGTGATAAAATGGATTTGTATCACTTTAGGACTTAAGGGTTTTAACATAGGTTCAGGGGGCTTCGGTATGACATTTTAAATAGTGACTAAAAGCTATCCTTGAACCATGTTTACCAACGCTTTTTCTTTCATCATCTAACCTCATTCAATAAATCCACCTTTATTCTCCTGTTTTAAACTTTTCTCAAGTGCTTTCTTTCTATTTTCAGCTGTGCCTTATTTCTGAGTTCAATTCTTGCTACTTTTTCTCAATTCAAGGCACTTTTTTTTTTCTTTTTCTTCACTCGACTCATGATTTTTTCATTTCTTTCTTTATTCCCCAATGAACCACCTCATTGTCATTACTTTACCACAATAAGGGTCACCCTCAACTTAGTCTTTTAGCTTGGGATGTGGTACATAATATCTATTCCTCAAACCAGGGCCACAACTTATAGACACCGTCAACTTAGGCTTTTAGCCTCAATTAAGGTTCACATGTTCAAGGATAGACCAGGGCCAATATCAAGGTCTTTCATCGAACAAGGTTTAGTTAGCAAAGTGTCAAGAAAGAAGGAGTACATGAGAAGCTTAAAAATTAGGAACAAGGGATTCTCTCACTCATTTGGTGGGTCATTTAGGCTAAAAGTGGGTTCACTCAAAGAACAAAGTCCTAAGATCGTTTCCATATCAACCACATCACCAAACCAATCTTAGCATACTAAGGCAAGTTCTGAGTGCATACAAGATGTATGAATGCAACAAAATAAGCTTATAACACACATGGCATTGCATCACAATCAAGTATAGACTCACAGGTCATGATTTCAGCCTCAGCTTACCTTCACAATATCAGAACAAACATTGGCAGATACTCAAAATATATGAATGCATCAACAACTACAATATCAAAAACTTTGAGGGTACACAATTTTTTTTCAAAAATTTAAAATGCAATTTAAGACTATGTATATGCCAACAAATAACATTGTTATGAATTTACACCTTTTCTATACTACCTAAATATACTGATTCAATGGAAAATTTAACATCCACAAGGAAAAAGAATCACGGCAAGAAAACATTGCGATCAAAAATAGGGGAAGTTATGGACTCGAGGTTACTCAGACTTCACCTTAATCCATAACTTCTCTCACCCAATCAAAATAGGATACTTTGTCCTCAAAGTAAAAATAAGAACGAAAACAAAACATGATAATATAGAAATATATACATACATACAGTAAGAACCACAAACTAACATCCAAAATATAAGTAAAAATAACATGCAACACAAAAAATATTTAAACACATCCAAAAAGTAACATAATAAAGAGATCGTCTAATAAAAGAACAAAGTATCCATCATGACAAAATAAGAACAACGGTCAAGAGAAGTGAAACATCATGGTGCCTCAAGAACTGGTCTTTGGCCGATCTGTGGGTCTTGGGGCACCAACTCCTCCTCAGTAATTCGTGAGCTACCCTCTCGATGTGGAGTGTACTGCTCCCGATCTCTCTGAATAGCCGCCAACTATAGCGGCTCCTCTACCACCTCCTCGAGTATAGGCTCATCCTCCGGCCTCGACCACTTCTGAGGGCTTTGGATCAGCATCATACCGAAGGGACCTCTTCCCATGGATGTCCAGACGGTCAGCTAGCCAATCAAAACCCTCATCACCTGCTAGTGTCACCTCTGGGACTGCAACAAGAGCTGCTAACATCTATAATAATTTGTCCTTAAACATGGCCAACTCCTCAGTCACAGCGCTTGTGTCAGCAGGCTGAGCTTCCTCAAGTCTCCGTTGGACTCTTACCTAGAAGGCACCTACTTAGGCATGCACCGCCCTAACTCTCTCATCTACCAGATCACGGGCGAATGCCTTCATCCCCTCCTTATAATCCTGTACAATTTGGTCAACCTAAGGTCTGACCCGTGCAGATAGAGCATGTAGTCTAGACTCCGCCATAGCCACCCTACATGATAATGCCTGAAAAGAAATAGTAGAAATAAGAGAATCAACCTGCAATGAAGCTGTTGTTGGTGCCGAAGTACTGGAGGATGGTATGGACTTGATCTCTATAACTAGCATGGGCTCTGAAGCAACTGAGGTAGTGCCTGTAGCAGCTGGAGGTGCAGTCTGAGGTGGAGGCTCTACTGGGAATGGTTCTGAAATAGGAGAAAGAACAACTCTCTGTAGGGCAACAGGGTTCTCATCAACCTTGATTAGACTAGGATCCATTATATGCAATGCCTCTACATAAAGGTCCAAGTGGAGAGAGACTGATACCCCAGCCGCCTTGCACAACTTATAAATCAAAATGTGGAATAGCAAGGCCTGCTATGTGGTTGCCTACTCATGTATCTGTTCAGCCATAACTCGAGCCCAGTCAATTTCTACCTCGCCAAGGTACTAGCCAACAACACGAATCTTTCCAACGTGATCACATTATCCGTGAAAGTGGGTCTGATGCGCTAGCGAATAATGGACCACCAAAATTTTTTCCTAAATGAGAGATGGGCCTTCAGAATCTACTCTGTGTGGTTCGTAACCCATATTGGTTCAACATCTTCCTCACAAATTTGACTTACTATCCACTAGAGGAATTTTGTTCTTATCTCAGCATCCTTCTGATCCACGGCCTTTCTCATCTCTGTAATGCCATGATCATACTCCGCCATGGAATGTAGAGCTCTAGAGTTTGGCCCGAATTACACTCTCCGAATGGTGTCCTCTGAGATATCAGCAACCTCCTCTCTGACCAGGACTTCACTCAATCATGGCTATTCATTGGTTATTTTGATCCTTGACAGATCTCGGAGAATAATAGCATAGTACGCGACATAAAACTCTCTAACCACATAAGGGGCATACTTCCCCAGTACCTGTGATAGCCAACCTAGTCCATGTCACTCAATTTCAGTGTCTAACCCTGGCACACTGCTTAGCCCTGATTCATTTAATCTAGCCTCCTCATGGAATCTCCTCACTGGTCTCCCTTGGTTTTTCATATCTAGTCCTTGTTCATAGATCTCTTTCATCCCTGGAACACTCCATCTCCTGTTTTGTGGGTCTATGGAGGTGACTATGTAAGTAGAGTCAGCTGGTTGCGGGAGAGCAATATCCTCATGCTGAGCTTGAAATACCTCAAGGGAACTGGACTCAGAAAGTGAGGCATCATCATCTGCCTGTCTCCATTGCTTCCTCTTCAGACTAAGAGGGACTAGTAACTTCCATTGGTATGTGTGCAGTATGGGCTCGAGTCTGAGGCACATTTGCCTCAGGATTTATCTGGACTCTGTGGACTTCTATAGAGCCCTTCAGATGTTTCATCATCAGAGTGGTCATCCCTCAACTGTCTCCTTTGAGATTTAGTATCCTTTTTTCAAGTTTTGGAGCCATATCAACTGAAGAGTCCACCCACAAATATAATATGAGCACCATAGTTTTTGAAACAGACAGAAACCAAAACGAAGAATAAACAAAGAGTAACAAAACCAATATAAGAAGACATAAACACAGTGACAGAATCAGTTATAGGAATACAGGTACGAGGTACTGTACAACTCGTCGGGTGACCTATGAGTCATATTATGTCCTCGTAGACCACAACTTTTTGAAAACATATAACACTAAATCCAGGTACCAATCACAGGTACGACTCATAGAAGGACCTGTAAGTCGTAGTCTGGCTTGTACCAGTTTCTAGTGTTTAAATAAAAATTATAGAATGCCCATGATTTCCCCATTACGACTCGTAGTGAACATCACGATTCGTAGATGGGTCTCGAGTCTCGTATGGCATATGTCAAGGACCCAAAGGTTCCTGCTACTTGCTACGAGGGGCCTCTACGTCTCGTAGGACTATCTACTAGTCTTAGGGAATCCTTGTAATAGAAAAACAACAGGTACAAGTGGTGTACTCAATCATTGCCACAAGAACCACACCTCATTCAATCCCAAGCAAACGATAACGGAGCAATTTTTTACCCATAGAGTGAGCGCAAAGACATATCCAAAACCAAAACATGATCACCCAAAGCTAAACTTATCTCAAAAAGATCTATTTAGGCCCACCACCATTAAATAATATTTCCCAATCACAAACAAGAAGTACCTAAAAGCAATTAATCCCTAAACTCACAACAAGCAACATCAAGCAGAAATGACGGAGTTATAACAAAGTTTGGAACAAACCTATGGAAGGGCATCTCAATTGATCATTTTGACACACCAACTTATGACCCAATTTCAAATCTTCTAGGGACCCTATGCTAACCAAATATCATATAACCACTTCACAACATGATTAATAATCAGGTAAGGAAAGCTTTCCTTCACTACATAGCCCAACAGGAGTGCTATAACAATTTTAGAAGAATAACAGGGGAATTTGAATTGGCAATCCTAGTTCTCACATTTTGACAAACATTCACTCAAAGGTATATACATTATCATCCCAATGCACACTATCATCAAACAATCTAAGGAAAATAATAAAATTTGTGTGCAGCATTTAGCCGCGAACATACCTTGAGAGAAGATAAATGGTATTTGGGCAAAGTGCGACAAAAGAGAGGAGCCGAGACCCTACTTGTAGTGCTTACCAAAAAAATGGTCGGAAAATAACGTGGGTCACCAGAAAAGTCAATCAGAAAAATAAAATGGGGAAAGTATTGGTGAATCCGTTGACCTTAGGGTTGGGAAATGGATTTTGGGGTCAAATTTTATTGACCCCCTTCTAAATGAAACTGGGTCGACTTTTCAAAAGCTAAAGGTCGGGGCTACAAAACCTCGAAAATGAGTCATGGAGTGTTCGATAACTCAAAATTCCTAGCCTTATAGTGGGCCCAACACTTGCAAGAATTAAGAATTCATACCTTGGCACTACCAACCCCTCTTACGGCCTGTAGAGGACTCTACTAATTGTAAGGTTGACTCATAGTATATGTGCCAGCATCTTATACACACCAGTTCCTTTAACGAGGCATGACTACGAGTCATAGTGGTGACTACGACTCATAGACTTGCTCGTAGAGGTTACTTCTAGTGTTATTTTCTTCATATCGTTAGTTCTTGATTGGCTTGAGGGCCTTGAGGAACTTGAAGAGCTGAAGGAACTTTGTCCTTATTAGCATTGACTCCCCTCAGAAATGGAGCACATCCTGGAGGCATTTTCTGATAATATCGAAGGACAAGCAATAGGGAATAAGAGTCTTGAAGGTATGACATAGATTGCAAAAGAAGTAAAGATTCCCTAAATGTCTCATAGCAACTCAATTATGGATGTGGCATGCTTCAAACTTATGAACAAGACGCTACTAGATATGTCATTGTTGGACTCCCTATGATGCTTTCAAACTTTTTACTCCAATATCAAGTTTGTCAGGACCCGAACCTAGGGTCTAACCGTGACACGACAAATGTGACACTCGAAGGCGCTCCATCAATCCTCTTTTTCAAGTCATAAGCATATATAGGGTAAAATAAGCAATTCATAAGAGAGTAACCAAGTAGAACGTGGTCATAGTCAAATGTACTCATAGTTTTGCTTAAAGGGGAATTACAACAACATAAGTCCAATTTATGCCTCTATATGACAAAATCTTGGCGAGGTCAAGAACATGCTACTAGATCATCCTCAAGATAAAATAACAATGAAATCATGAAGTCTTAACATATGAAAGAATAACATGAGCAACGATTATCCCTGAAGCATTTGAACTCACCAATAACCTTCAATGAGCAATCCAAAGTCTATCCATGAAGCGAAGGAATAGTCTCATCGTCACCCATCCCCACATAGTTACATCATGTAGGCAAAGGGTACGCATTAGTACATGGAATGTACTAAGTATGTCGGTATGTCATGCATCAAGGAAACATCATAACATAATATCAATATGCATAATAATAGCAATACAATAAGTACAAAATATGTATTAGCAATACATTTCAAAACCATTAATGGAAATATCAAAAAATCTTTCATAACCTAGCTTAAATATATGGAAATAAAACCATATCTATTAATAAGATCATGCAAAAACTATTACATGGAATCCCATATTCACTCTACACCAAATGAAACAAGAGCCTAATTTGCAAAAGTAAACTTGACTCTCACCCTATGTGCTCTACCCTAGCATGGGTGAGAATCATATGAACATAAAGACCCTACCCTTTAGGATTAACCCAAAAACGATGAGTATCAAATGAACATAATGCTATATGGATACATTATCTAGCCTTAGAGTGGAATGTAGCATGAGACCTGTGGATTTATGTAAGGACCCTTGGGGATAGTGAACCTCACACATGCTCATCTAGTGCTAAGTCACATCCCACGAAATACATAACCAAGCATATATATATATATAGATTTAAACATACTTCATACTTTGTGAAATCATACGTTCTCTCATGACCCAAGCCTAGGGCCTAGACATGACCGACGAATGGGAAACATGTAGGAACCCCAAACGACCCTTATAGCATATCATTACACATCATTGGTCACTAAAGCAATTAGAATGACAACAAGAGATAAATGTAAACAAGGGTAATTTAGGACTAAAGATAAACCTCCATATCATAAACATCAAGAGTTAATAGAGTCTAGCTCATAACATAGATACATAACATGTCCAACAACACCTCAGCTACATAGATAAGAGTGGAGGCCATGACAAAGCATCAGGGCTCACCCACATAGTCAATACATAAGTCAAAGAGAAATGTCTTAATACATAGCAATATATCATAAGTAACATCCCCGAAATGGAGGACTAACCAACAAGCTTGATAGAAGTCATACTACCCATGTAGAGTAGGATGATCAAAGGGTACACCAGTTCCTACATGGTGATATTATCAAGGCATAGAGTATGCATTAGTACATTTTAATGTACTACGTATGTAGGATGCAACGAAACAAGAGGTAAGTATCATAGACAAAATGCATAATCATAAGTAATGAATAGCATACTAACCATATGGCAGGTATGAACGATGCTTGAAGTAAAACCATGGTTATATAGATCATAATATGAGTGTAAGAAGTTACCATTTTTGTGCAAGACAAGGTATACCACCCCCTTAGATAGGCGAATGAGGTACAAACCCTTTCATCAGGTTGATGGAGAACAAACCCTCCATAGAGTTTGATGGAGTACAAACACCCCACCGAGGTTGACAGAGTACAAATCCCCCCACCCCTCCCATCAAGGTTGATGGGTACCAACCCCAAACAAGGTTACATGGGCCTACCACCCCTCGATCTACGCGACTTACACACCAACCCCTCGATAGGTTACGCGAGCCTAGAACTACCCGAGTTAGGCTTGGTCCTCCCCAACACTATATAGAGATAATATCATATATACATCCTTTCATCACCATACACATACATTCCTTTTCATCATCATTACATCATTATTTCATCATCATATAGTCATTCAACTCATAAGACATGCATAGGACCTTCAATTCCTCAAGAATCTATAACCAGACATTTTATCAAATACTTAGAGGGTGTGTAATGCTTGTGTAAAATCATGCAATTAAAGAGTGAAATCATTCTAGAAAAATACATTTACAACCATTATTAGATACTTAGTAACACACTCAACCAATATACATCAAGACACTTCATCAAACCTCACCGAAGACCATAGATTCATGGCCCCAAACATAGCAAAACTGTTACAAATTCATAAACCCCAACATAGTGTGCAATGATTTTCATAATAAATAAGACCCACGAGTAAATCAACTTTAAATCACTCATTTTTTAAGAAAAGGAAGCTTGGGTATCGTGGGTGAAAGGAACCCATGAAAGAAACCCACATACCTTAGCTTTGGAGATAAATTTGGTGAAGACTGGAGATGGAGACTTGAAGCTTGAAAGGAAATCTTTGGATCTGGAGAGGGTTTTGATACTTGAGTTTAGGAGATAAAATATTGGCTACATGTTTGAATGAGTATTGGGGAATGTTTAGAATGATATGGGGGTGAAAAATGGCTGGGTATAGGTATATTCACATTTGGGGACACTTAGGCCCAAGACTTAAAAGCCTTGGACCATAAGAAAAATAACTGGGAAAACTTTACATAGTTCCCGCATCTGTTACGTGACGTGGACCTATCGCGGTGGACAGATATACACGTCCACGATAGCTGCATGTCGCAGCACTGTCAGGAATCGATTTTGAAAATCAAAATTTTGAAAATTTTGTTTGTACTAAAATAGAGATTAGACCCTTTTCCCCCCGATTTTGATCCCCTGAACAAGAATATGAAGCCGGATTTTCAATATCGCACACAAATTTTGAGATATATGAAAATTACAATTTTGGGCACTTTCGATGCATATTTTTGGGCACTTTTGGGATCGTTTCAATATCTCCCCTGTAACACCCCATAGCTGACAATACTAGTACAATGCAAAAGAAACATGATACAGTTTGGTCAAATTAGCGCCCGTTTTTAAAAGTGCTCGAATCTCATGTTATAGGGGGATATGTGCGTCTAACGCTTAAGAGGGTCGAGTGCATATTTGTTTTGTGTCGAATTGAGGAGATCACGGCTTTAAATGATATAATAGAATCGAGGTTCTTGTAGGACTTAAGAAGCTAGCAGGTGAGTCACCTACTTGCTTAGCTTAAATTTGCTAGCTAAACGGAGACGACGCTCGGCGTCGAATTTGTACAAGTCCGATTATGAGTAAAGTTCGTGTTAAGAGTGTCGCTTTAGCCCATTTTTTAGCATCACACATGGACTATATTTTCATCCCAATAAAGATATTAAAAAGGGCTCAAAGACATCACAACACACTAAACCATTTGGGCCCAAACTAAGTCAAGTGAAAGTTGGAAAATAGGCAGCCCAAGCCCATCAACTTGGAGACCCATTAAGGCCCAAGTGTAATGGCCAATCTACTGGATAACTAGCTTGATAATGTTTGGTATTAAGTGGTTAAAAATTTCAAAAGAAAGGCGGCCAAATTAGTCCTATAATAATGGGTTATAAGTAGAAACATTTATTCACTCTTAGACTTGGAAAAAATTCTGCTTTCTCAAAACTTTGGTGTTTTTCTTTCTTCACCTAGAAAGCAGCTACAAGGGGACTTCTAGGGTTCTTGAAGAAGACCTACACCTTGAAGTTAGTGGTAAGTAAGTTTCCACATGAGTTTAGTATGATTTTCTTATGAAAAACAAGAAGTATATGCTAGTATGTTGTGCTGGATATTTGAGACAGCATGTATTTAGAAAGTTGTTGCATACTTTCCTTCATTTTAGTGACTTCTCTATGATTTGTGGGCTGTATCATGAAGAGAAATTGAAGTTATTAATATGGGTTGAGTTATAAATATTACCCTAAGTTTGCAGCCCGGATTTTGTTTTCATTTAACAAATGTGTTTTATTGTGCTATCTTAAGTGCAATGTTGATTGGAACTTGTGGACTGTTGGATGGAAGGCTATTGGCTCATGTCCTTCATAACTTCTTGAGTGGTATTATAGTACTAATTTAGGTCTATCTGAATGTGCAAATGTTGTTGGAAAAATTTGGTTAGAGTTGGAATAGGTTTGGAATTGTCGACGTCGAAATGTAGCGAAGGAACATAACATTATGCTGTCCATTTTTAGGTTGTATATAATTGTTATGTTTTGTTCATTGTGGGCTATTGTAAGGTTGTTCAAGCACTAAAATAGGTTGTACATGGTGTGTACATGAAAATATGTATTAGAAAAATTTGATTAGGCGCGGAAAGGTTGAAGGAATACGCTCGGATTTATAAATACCCGCTTGCTGCCCATGTGTTTGTTTTTATGTGATTGGGCACCCAAGATGTATCTATTGGCTTCTAATGCTAGTTGTATCACCTACTATGTTGTGGAAAAGTGTTTGAAGGAAGGGAAGGTTATCTCGAGGTAGTAACAAGGTCATACAATGAGGTATGTAAGGCTACATGATTTCGTATTACTTGGCATGAAATCTAGATTCTTCATTGGCACATAAAGGCACTTGCCAACTCCGACAAAACTATTAACCATGTCTCCACTCTTTGACATGTTCATATGCTTCCATACATAGTCACGTTCAAATCTACATACATGCTTGGATACCAAGTGACGTGGGTTCTTGTTACTAAATAAAGTTCACGAGATGTTCCATTTATACGCATTTCATTATTTGTGTAACATACTCCTTTTCATTATCATATTGTCTTGTATGATTATCTACATGTCACAAGCTACATATACAGTCCTACAACTCCAATATTGTGACCACCAAAAGAACCACCTCGAAGGTCATTGAAAAATAAAGTATATTGTTTACTGATAGGTTATAGCCCAAGGGGTGGAAGAATCACCTAGCCAGGGACGATCCTATCACGGGTGGTAGCCTGAGTGATTAAGGAAGAACATAGCCAGGGACGATCCCGATACATTGTTTATTGATAGGTGGTAGGCCGAGGGGTGGAAAAATCACCTAACTAGGGATGATATTATCACGGGTTGTAGCCCGAGGGGTTAAGGAAGAACTTAGCCAGGGACGATCTTATCACGGGTGGTAGCCCGAGGGGTTAAGGAAAAACCTAGCCATGGACGATCCTGATACAGTTTTAGCACTTATCAGTTGGTCATTTGTATTACAGCTATGCACAAATTATATAGTAAAGGTAAAGTAATATAAAGAACATAAAGTACATGATTCCAAAGAATAACCAAAGGTTGTCTCTAATCTTGTACCAATGCATGGTCTCATTTGAGTTATTACTTCACATACAGTATATCCTACCTTACATATTCAGTACATTGTATCGTACTGACGTCCCTTACGGGGGACCGGCATTTCATGCTGCAGGTACAGGTGCTAGTAGATTTTCCCAGTTGGAGTATAGGATATCCAGCTTCTGACACCAAGCTGCATGTTGCTTCGGAGCTTTGCATGTCTAGAGTTTATATGTTTGTATTGTACTGTTAGTTGAGGAGGGGCATGTTCGAACCCTTACCAGTTACTTTTCATTATCTAGAGGCTTTATAGACTATGCAAATTAAAGTGTGGTCATTTCGCGTACTTTAGACACCGTGGCCCCAATGGCCTAGCCATATGCATTTCCTTTCTGGCTTGTTATCACTAATTATATTGTTAAAGGCATGTCAAGCGTAGAAATCCCTTATAAAACATATATAAAGCGCATAGATACAAATTGGTTCTCCCGGGCCTTATCGACAACGTGTGCCAGTTCGCCCTAATGGGACTTGGGACGTCACAGAAGTGGTATCAGAGCGGGTCATCTTAGGGAGTCTATAGAGCCGTGTCTATGTAGAATCTTGTTTATCGATGTGTTGTGCACCACATTTATAAGCAGGAGGTACGTGGCATTTAGGAGTTGTTACTTTCTTTCAATTCTTTAGATAGTGCCATAAAGTCAAGTGTAATAGGTGTATTACGTCTAATCCCTAAATTGTTTTGTAGAGGAAGTAAGCCAGAAACCAGGCAAAACAAATATAAAGGGAAAGGAGTAGAAATGGCAATTGGTATACTCAGCCAGGTGAGACAATGAGATGAGGTTCAAGAGGAGTCTTTGTCACAGACAACTCCAACTCCTCCAGTTCCTGATAAGCCCGAGAATAGTGAAATTCCTCTAGAACCACCTACTGATACTACCACGCAGAATCTGAGAAATGCAGTCCAACTATTGACTCGTATAGTTGTTGGCCAAGGTCAAAGGCAGGAAGGTCCAGTTATGAGTATAGGTCGTACAAATAGGGAAGCTGGTAAAGGATACGTGATTTTCTTAATTTGTACCCTCCATCCTTCACAGGGTCAAATCCTAATGAAGATCTTGAAGACTTTATTGATCAGATTCAGCACACTTTAGATGTTATGCACGTGAGTGGTACAGAAGTTGTTGAGTTAGCGATATATAGGTTGATGGGTATGGCTATATTGTGGTATGAAACTTGGAAGCAATCTAAGGGCATAGATGCACCTCTAACTACCTAGAAAGAGTTAGAGAGGCATTTCTTGACCATTACTTGCCATTAGAGATCCGACAGGCCCATGCAGATCAGTTACTGAATCTTCACCAAGGTAATCTGAGTGTGAGGGAGTATAGCCTCCAATTTAATTCCTTGGAAAGGTATGCTCCCAATGTAGTTGCTACTATGGCAGATAGAGTTCATCGATATGTGGATAGGTTGGATACGTATCTGGTCAGAGACTGTACCATTGCTTCCTTGAACAAAGATATGGACATAGCAAGAATGCAGGCTTCTGCACAAAAATTGGAGGATCAGAGGCAAAGGAGAAGGACACAAGAGTTGGAAAGGGGGAAGACCAAAAGAGCCAGATCTACTATGCAACTTAACAACCCCAAGGTGAGCTTGGGCCTTAGTTTTTTAATAGACCGCCTAGGCCATCTTCCTCCTACTCTGCAGTCAGTTCTTCACCCCAATTTCAAGGGTCTCAAAGTAATCAGTTTGGTAAACAAGGTAAAGGACAAGGTGCCCAGACAATGGGTTATTCGGCAGGACAACCAATGACTCCTAGGAAGCCTTGTAAACAGTATGGAAGGAGTCATCCGGGTATATGTCGTGTTGGGACAGATGTTTGTTACTGGTATAGTATGCCAGGGCACATGAAGAGGGATTGCCTAAGGAGACCTATAGGTGGTGTAGCACAACCTTCTGGGTCAGCTATTACATTATCATCATCAGTTCCTCCATCAGGTAGGGGTCGACAAGCACCCATGGGTCATGGTAGAGGTGTGAGAGGGGCAACTACCTCTAGCGGAGTTCAGAATCGCACGTATGCTCTGGGGAGTCGGCAGAATTTGGAACTTCACCAGATATGGTCACAGGTACATTGTCCATCTTTTCACACAATGTATATGCATTAATTGACCCACTACCATACACTACTCCACTAGTTGCTGGGATGCTTAAGAGAACACCCAAATTATTGAACAAACCATTTGAAGTGTCTACACCAACTGGTGAATCTATTACGGCTAGAAGAGTTTATTATGATTATGTAGTAACTGTTTGTGACCTTGATATATTGGTTGACCTTATTGAGCTAGAAATGGTGGAATTTGATGTTATAATGGGTATGGATTTGCTAGCTTCTTGCTATTCCACAATGGATTGCGGAACTAAGAGAGTGTACTTCCACTTTCCAAATGAGGTAGTCCTTGAATGGGAAGGCAATGTTGGGGCACCAAAGGGGATGTTTATCTCTTATTTTAAGGCAAAAAAGATGATATCCAAGGGGTATATATGCCATCTAGTTAGAGTGAGGGATATGGAGGCAGAATCACCAACTCTTCAGTCAGTTCCAGTAGTGAATGAATTTATCGATGTGTTCAATGAAGAACTCCTTGGCTTACCTCTTGAACGAGAAATAGATTTTGGTATTGACTTACTTTCAAGCAGTCAACCTATTTCTATCCATCAATATATAATGGCTCCAATAGAATTGTGGGAATTAAAAGAGCAGTTAAAAGACTTATTGGATAAGGGTTTCATAAGACCTAGTGTGTCCCCCCAGAGTGCACTAGTGTTATTTGTATGCAAAAAGGATGGAACCTTGAGAATGTGTATCGACTATCGATAATTGAATAGGGTGACAATCAAGAATAAATATCTTCTCCCCAGGATTGATAATTTATTTGATCAGTTACAGGGTGCCAAATGCATTTGAAAAATTGATTTAAGATGAAGTTATCACCAAGTGAGGGTGAAGGAGAAAGATATACATAAGACTGCTTTAAGAACATGTTATGGTCACTTTGAATTTCTTGTTATGTCCTTTGGGCTAACGAATGCACCGGTGATTTTTATGGATCTGATGAACAGGGTATTCAAGTCATTCTTGGATGTGTCTGTGATAGTATTCATAGATGACATTTTGGTATATTCAAGATCAGAAGAGGACCATGCATATTACTTGCTACAAGTGCTACAGATTCTTCGTGATCGACAGTTGTATGCCAAGTTTTCTAAATGTGCATTTTGGTTAAAGTCAGTGGCATTCTTGGGTCATATTGTGTTTGATGAGGGAATAAGTGTTAATTCACAAAAGATAGAAGCTGTGAAAGATTGGCCAAGACCAACAATACCCACGGAAGTTCGGAGCTTCCTAGGCTTGGCAGGTTATTACAGGAGGTTTGTTGAAGGTTTTTCTTCTATTTCTATACCCTAACAAAGCTGACACATAAGGCAACCAAGTTCCAATGGAAGGATGCGTGTGAAAGGAGCTTCAGGAGCTGAAAAATAGGCTAACTTCTGCGCCTGTGCTAGTACTTTTGGAAGGCACTAAGGGGTATGCAGTGTATTGCAATGCATCACGAGTTGGCTTAGGGTGTGTACTGACATAGAATAGTAGGGTAATTGCTTATGCATCTAGGAAAGTACGACTACATGAGAAAAATTATCCAACACATGATCTTGATCTAGCAGCAGTTGTGTTTGCTTTGAAAATATGGCGCCACTATTTGAATGGGGTTCACATTGACATATATACTGACCATAAGAGCCTGCAGTACATCGTTAAGCAGAAAGACCTAAATTTAAGACAACGGAGATGGCTAGAGCTAATAAAGGATTATGACTTTGATATACTATACCATCCGGCGAAGGCAAATGTGGAAGCCGATGCCCTGAGTCGTAAGGCAATCATGACTACTGATGTTCCAGCTGTGATAAGTCAAGGAATAGCTAAGGATCTACTGTCAGTTAGCTAGTTTGGGAGTTCACCTTCTTGAAACTCCCAAGGAAGGGGTTATTGTCGAGAATACTGTGGAGTTTTCATTGGTAATGGAGGTGAAAGAAAAGCAGTTCGAGGATCCTGTTCTGTGACAGCTGAAGGAAAAGGTGAGTCAGGGTATGATAAAGGGCTTTGACCTTACACAAAATAGAGTACTTTGCTACCAAAATAGATTATGTGTGCCTAATATTAATGGATTAAGAAAGAGGATAATGGAAGAAGCCCATCATTCCCGATATTCCATCCATCCAGGATCAACAAAGATGTAACAGGACCTGAAGGGAATGTTTTGGTGGGGAGGCATGAAAAAGGACCTTGCAGAATTTGTGGCTCAATATCCAAATTGCCGACAGGTGAAAGTAGAACACCAAAAGCCAGGAGGTTATATGCAGTGTATAAAGCTTCCAACGTGGAAGTGGGATTTTATTATAAGTTTGCCTCGCTCATCTCAGAAGTTTGACTCCATATGGGTAATAGTTGACAAACTCACAAAGTCAGCACACTTCTTACCAGTCAGGAGTAATTATACAACTGAAGAATATACCAAGCTATACCTAAAAGTGGTAGTCAGGCTACATGGAGTCCCAATCTCCATTATATCTGACAGAGGAGCTCAATTCACCGTAAAGTTTTGGAAGTCCTTCCAAAGAAGTTTAGGGGCACAAGTGATTTTGAGTACAACTTTCCACCCACGGATAGATGGTCAAGCAGAACACACTATTCGAACATTTGAAGATATGTTGCGATCTTGTGCATTGGACTTTAAAGGTAGTTGGGTGGACCATTTACCACTTATTGAATTTGACTATAATAATAGCTACCATGCGAGTATCAAGATGGCACCTTACGAAGCTTTGTACGGGAGGAAGTGTAGGTCACCAATTGGATGGTTTGAAGTGGATGAAACCACCTTACTTGGGCCAGATCTAGTACAATAAGCCATCGAAAAAGTTAAGGTGATACAACAGCGACTAGAAACAGCCCAAAGTCATCACAAATCATATGTGTATGCTAGGAGGAGAGGACTGGAATTCTCAATTGGGGATTGGGTATTTTTAAAGGTGTCTCCGGTGAAAGGGGTTATGAGATTTGGTAAGAAAGGAATACAGAGCCCACGTTACATAAGGCCATATCAGATTATTAAGAGATTCGGGCAAGTTGCATATGAACTAGAGCTACCCCAAGAACTTTCCATGGTTCATTCAGTTTTTCATGTCTCAATGCTTCTAAAATGCATAGGTGAACCATCCCGTATCACTCCTATTGAGGATGTGTAGGTTACAGCATATCTCACCTATGAAGAGGTACCTATTTCCATTCTAGATCGTCAAGTTAAGAAGCTAAGGAATAAAGAAATAGCTTCAGTAAAAGTACTTTGGAGAAACCAACACGCCGAAGAAATAACATGGGAGGCCGAGGATGTGATGAAATAAAAATACCCTTACTTATTTGAAGTTAAAGAGGAAGTCCAACATGTAGAATTGGGACACTAATAGCTACGTGTGGTTGAATACTTAATGTGTTGACAAATACTTGTGTAAGTAAAGGTTTAAACTTAGTTAAGCTATAGAATTGTGCTAACATTCGAGGATGAATGTTCCTGAGGAGGGGAGGATGTAACACCCCACACCTTAACATACTAGTACAATTCAAAATAAAAATGATATGGTTTGGTCAAATTAGAGCCCATTTTAAAAAGTGCTTGAATCTCATGTTATAGGGGGATATGTGCGTCTAACGCTTAAGAGGGTCGAGTGCATATTTGTTTTGTGTCAAATTGAGGAGATGATGGACTTAAATAAAGTAAGAGAATTGAGGTGCTTGTAGTACTTAAGAAGCTAGCAGGTGAGTCACATACTTGCTTAGCTTAAATTTTCTAGCTAAACGGAGATGACTCTCAGCGTCGAATTTGTCCAAGTCCGATTATGAATAAAGTCCGTGTTGAGGGTGTCACTTTGGCCCATGTTTTAGCATCACATGTGGACTATATTTTCATCTCAAGAAAGATATTAAAAAGGGCCCAAAGAAATCATAACACACTTAACCATTTGTGCCCAAACTAAGTCAAGTGAAAGTTGGAAAATAGGCAGACCAAGCCCATCAACTTGGAGACCATTTAGGCCCAAGTGTAATGGCCAAACTACTAGATAAATAGATTGATAATGTATGGTATTAAGTGGTCAAAATGTTGAAATAAAGGCGTTCAAATTAATCAAATAAGAAGGGGTTATAGGCAGCAACATTTATTCACTCTTAGACTTGGAAAAAAATCAGCTTTCTCAAGACTTTGGTCTTTTTCTTTCTTGACCTACCAAGCAGCTACAAGGGGACTTCTAGGCTTCTTGAAGAAGCCCTGCACCTTGAAGTTAGTGTTAAGTAAGTTTACACATGTGTTTAGTATGGTTTTCTTATGAAAAACAAGAAGTATATGCTAGTATGTTGTGCTGGAAATTTGAGACAACATACATTTAAAAAGTTGTTGCATACTTGGCTTTTTCTTAGTGACATCTCTATGGTTTGTGGGATGTATTATGAAGAGAAATTTATGTTATTTATATGGGTGGAGTTATAAATATTACCCTAAGGTTGCTGCCCTAATTTTGGTTTCATTTAACAAACACATTTTATTGTGCTATCTTAAGTGTAATGTTGATTGAAAATTGTGGACTGTTGGATGGAAGATCATTGGCTCACGTCTTTCATGACTTATTAAGTGCTATTATAAGAATATTTTAGGTCTTTTTGCATGTGCAGATGTTGTTGGAATAGTTTGGTTAGAGTTGGAATAGGTTTGGAATTGTCGATGTCGAAATGTAGCGAAGGAAGGTAACGTTATGCTGTCCATTTTTAGGTTGTATAGAATTGTTTTGTCTTATGCTTTATAGTCTGTTGTAAGGTTTTTCTGGCACTAAAACAGGCTGTACATGGTGTGTACATTAAAATATGTATTAGAAAAATACGATTAAGGGTACAAAGGTTGAAGGAATATGCTCGGGTTTATAAATACCCGCTTGATGCCCGTGTGTTTTTTTTTATGTGATTGGGCACTGAAGAGGTATCTATTGGCTGCTAATGCTAGTCTTATCACCTACTATATTATAGATAAGTGTTTGGAGGAACAGAAGGTTATCTCGAGGTAGTAATAAGGTCCTACAACAAGGTATGTAAGGCTACTTGATTTCATATTACTTGGAGATTCTTCATTGGCACATAAAGGCACTTGCCAACTCCGACAAAACTATTAACCATGTCTCCACTATTTGACATGTTAATATTCTTCCATACATAATCACCTTCAAATCTGCATACATGCTTGGATACGAACTTTCAGGGGTTCTTGTTACTAAATAAAGTTCATGAGTTGTTCCATTTCATACGCATTTCATTATTTGTGTAACGTATTCCTTTTCACTATCATATTGTCTTGTATGATTATCTACATGTCATATGCTACATATACAATTCTACATCTCCAATATTATGACCACCAAATGAACCATCTCAAAGGTAAAGTATATTTTTTATTGATAGGTGGTAGCCCGAGGGGTGGAAGAATCACCTAGCCAGGGACCATCCTATAACGGGTAGTAACCCAAGAGGTTAATGAAGAACCTAGCCAGGGACGATCCCGATACATTGTTTATTGATGGGTGGTAGCCCAAGGGGTGGAAGAATCACCTAGCCAGGGACGATCCTATCAAGGGTGGTAGCCTTAGGGGTTAAGGAAGAACCTAGCCAGGGACGATCCTGATACAGTTTTACCACTAATCAGTTGGTCATTTGTATTACAGTTGTGTATAGATTACACAGTAAAGGTAAAGTAATATAAAGAACATAAACTACATGATTCCAAAAGTATAACCAAAGGTGGTCTCTAATCTTGTTCCAGTGCATAGTCTCATTTGCGTTATTATTTCATATACAGTATATCCTGCCTTACATATTCAGTACATTATCTTGTACTGTCCCTTACGGGGGACCTGCATTTCATGCTGCAGGTACATGTGCTGGTAGATCTCCCCAGTAGGAGTATAGGATATCCTGCTATTGATACCAAGCTCAAGGTTGCTTTAGAGCTTTGCATGTCTAGAGTTTATATGTTTGTATTGTACAGTTAGTCGTGGCAGGCCCTGTCCTGATACTTACCAGTTACTTTTCCTTATCTAGAGGCTTTGTAGACTATGTAAATTAAAGTGTGGTAATGTCTTATACTTTAGACACCATCGCCCCAACGGCCTAGCATGTGCATTTCCTTTTTGGCTTGTTATCACTAATTATTTTATTAATGTCACGCCCCAAAGTCCCATCGGGCGGACTAGCACCCGTTGCCAATAAGGCTCGGGAGAACCAACCTGTAACTATATGCTTTGTATACATACTATAAAGGGTTGTTGCATTTGAGATGCCTTTAAGAAGATAAACGGTGATAACAAGCCAAAAGCAAATGCATATGACTGGACCGTTGGGGCCACGGTATTTAAAGTACGAGACATGACCACATTTTACTTTATATAGTCTAAAAAGCCTCTATATAAAGAAACGACACTTGATAAGGGTCAGGACAGGCCCCGCCTCAACAACTGCGCAATAAAACAGGTAAGCTCTAGACATATACAAAACCCCAAAGCAACCTGGAGCTTGGTGACAGCAACTGAATATCCTGTACTCTAACTATGGAGATCTACTAGCACCTATACCTGCAGTATGAAATGTAGGACCCCGTAAGGGATGTCAGTACGAGCTAATGTACTGAGTATGTAAGGAAGGATATATTGCATATAAAGTAACAACTCAAATGACACCATGCATCTTTGGAAGATCAGGTACCACCTTTAGTTATACTGTGAAATCATATACTTTATGTTCTTTATATCACTTTACCTTTACTGTAAAATCTATACTGTAAAATCTGTGCACAGCTGTAAAACAAATGACCAACTGATTAGTGGTGAACTGTATCGGGTTCATCCCTCGCTAGTTCTTCCTTAACCCATGGGGCTACCCCCCCCCCCCCCCCGTAATAAGATGTTTCCCTGGATAGGTGATTCTTCCACACCTTGGGATATCTGGATCGTCCCTTTGCTAGGTTCTTCCTTAACCCCCTCGATCTACAACCCGTGCTAGGATCATCCCTGGCTAGGTGTTACGTCCACCCCCTTGGGCTACCACCTATCAAAACTGTATACTTTATCTTTCGATTACCTTTGAGATGGTTCTTATGGTTGTCACATTATTGGAGCTGTAGGACTATATATATAACATGTGACATGTAGATAATCATACCAACCAATATGACAAATAAAAGATTACATTGGATAAACAATGAAATACGTATCAAATGGAAGAACTTGTGAACTTTATTTTATAACAGGAACTCGTGTAACTTGGTATCCCAGCACATGTACAGTTTTAAAGGTGACTATGTATGGAATCATATGAACATATACAAGAGTGGAGACATGGTTAATAGTTGTGTCGGAGTTGGTGAATGCCTTTATGTACCAAGGAGAGATCTATGTTT
>JAABOM020083937.1:0-30930 GCA_011800125.2 Solanum clarkiae | reverse complement strand
GAACCAAAAACCTGATTTTTTTTTAGTAAAACCATTAAAAATGCATTAACCCAATAATTCGATAACAATAAACCAAGAATATTTTTTTCGATTAAGTTTATTAGTCGGTTAGATTTTTGCATACCCCTGCTTAAAAGGCCAGCCACGCGAGGGAACAAAGCAGAACTTCATTTGATCATAACTTTGCGAATATATATCCAAATTAAGTGATTCAAAAAGCTAAATTGTATGGAACTTTGCGAAAAACTCCACGGGGCTGCTGGATTTCAGCTTTGATACATGTTTTGAGGTAAAAATCACCATTTTTACTGCGAAAATTATCGAAAACTTTGAATTGCGATATCTCGATCGTTTCTGATCGAAATTAAGTGAAATTTTAGTTTAAATTATACTGCCTTGCAGTACACACACTGTGTTATATTCATATTCTTTTAATTTGACTGTATTATTGCAAAAATTGATAGGAAAGCTGTTGTACTACATATTTTTCCGATAAGAAATGTAACTTGATTTTTCGGCTATTTCTCCTTGTTTTGAGACTCAATTTTTGTCTATAGAATCGGGGTGATGCAGAGATGTGCACCCTACTTTTTGCTATTTTTAGTCACAATTGACTTATCCTTCTCGTTTCTTAAGATATTATCGCCAAAATAGTCGTACTTATGTTGTGATTCATGTTTTGATAGCTGAGAGAGATGATCAGGCAGGGAAAAATTTACATATACTGATTCAGAGCGCGTAAATTCGCCTTCCAGGTAGGCTAGACTTTCCTCACCTATAGACTGAGTTGAGATATATATTATTGAAAGCCTGTTGTTATTGAAAGTTCTAAGTAAGATATGTGTATATGTGGTTGAGGATGAGATTACCATGTCGATTCTGTAATACCTATATCTGTCATGGTAGGAAATGTTTAATGTTGTTGAGCTATGAATGCTTCTGATAATGAGTTTAAAATCGAGATAGAGAGCGATCGAGGTAAGTTAGACATTGATGCTACCTATATTCATATATTTGACTATTTAGATGTTGGTTTGACCTGTCAGGCCTCCTGATACTTGTGATATATCCGAAATGATTTTGGCTACAAGTTAGTTATGTTGTGATTATATCTGGTTAAAGGTTAAATGCTATGCTATGCCCTGTGTTTGATACTTCTGCTTTTTTAGTCACTTTTTTACTTGTGTGGGTGGTCCGGTACGTGTGTTATGTGGCATTTGAGGGTCTGGTTGCCAATTATACTCTAGTAACATATTGTGACTCTGGGATTGTGATTCTGTTTATTGCAATTCTGTGAGTGTACCATACTCTTGATTCTCTGGTAGTTGAATTGTGTTTTGTTTGTAAGATGCATATTAGGCCTGGAGACCAGTTAGGCTATCTATTGTTGTTCTGAATACTGTTGCACTTATCAACTAGATTGTTTATGGTAATTTTGGATACCTGTAGTTAGCGTAGGCTACAATGAACTTGGTAACGACTAGGCATGATCCATACTACTACTATTGATACATGTATTTGCTTGGTTGCTGTTGGGGACCCATTAAGTAAAGCTTATACCTATTAGTTAAGAATGTGATGATCATGTGAGTACTGTGGTGATCATAATTATCAAAATAGCTGAATGTAGAGTGGCCCGGGGCTTACTGGACCTTTTAGTTGTCCAGTACACGGATATATGTTATGTTCTGGAAGGTTAATTATCTTTTATACTTTTAATTATGCATTAAGGTTCCGTTATTGTGATTATCTCAGTATGTTGGGCTGCTGGTTACTTGGTGATGTGAGATATATGTTATACCTCAGGTATTTAGCAGGACTGTCTGTTGTTGTTGTTGGGATATTATTGCATTATTAGCTGGGTTGCCTACTATTTTGTCTTTGTTAATGGTTATACTTATCGGCTGGGTTGTATATCATAGTTCTGGATACGTGAAATACTATTGGTTATTTGGTTTTTACAGGCCTTAACCTAGGCTTAAGCCAATGCTGCCTTAGATTTGCATTGTTCAGGCCCTATATTTCTACAGATACACATAGTTTGACTAGAGAGATATAGATCCCGGGAGACCAGCTGAGCAGTGGGATACTTTTATGACTTGGATCCCTGGTGACTATTCATGTGACTTGAGTCTCTGGTGGCTACGTTCGTGTGTCTGAGACCTGGTGATGCTGCTTGGGTCTGAGTCTTCGATGACTATCCCCGTGTGTCCGAGTGTTGGATTACGCCTCCTAGGGTCGAGTCCCAGATAATTGTTTTGAGGTTCGTGATTCAGTTGATTGTTCTTGGGACTCGTGACACTGTTGATTATACTTAGGGTGGAGTTCTTGTTGATTGTTCCTGAGGCTTCCGTGACCCAGTTGATTATTCCTGGGGGAGTTCCCAGTTATTATTAGACCTCTAGCTCAGCTGACTTATGTTTTTTCCCACACCTGGAGGCACTTTGGGGAAGGGGGTATGCGGTACCCTGAGTGATAGTTAGGGGTTTGAGACCCCAGGTGACATTTTATATTGTACAGATGATGATCTTGTACCATCTGTTACTAACTCCTATATCCCTATATCTATACAAACCCTGATTGTGTGCGAGTGTACCTTCTAGGCTTATGAAGGCCCAGTTAGCGGATAGGCATAGACACTAGCGCTTTACACCCACGTATAATACTACATGTTGACTGTGTGACAGTAGTAATGTGGTTTTTTCTCGGGTTTCATCAGTTGGTTTCATTATTCACTGTTTGGTCCTGCTCAGTTTGTCTTTGATCTATCTCATCTGACATTGATCTATTTAAATTTTTGATGTCATAAAGTTCAAAATTTTGATCTGTTAAAACTTTTAAAAGTTTCTCACTTTCAAAGATAACCTAAAGAAATTAGGTTTATTCACTTTTTCATATATTTTTATTTATTTATTTTTAGATTGTAAATAAAATTATATATCCATTTCTATCATTTCAAAAATTGTAGATTAAATTTACTTGAGCATATTTTATTATAGCAACTCCTTAAATATTCATATATATTTTTAAATAATTAATGATGAGACAATTCAATTAAATAAAGTAGGAGTGTGTTATTATGAAAAACAAAAGAAAAGTCTTTAATTATTTTTTTTTACCTAAAAGATTTTCAAATTTATAGGTTTCCCCCAATTTATCTTTATACTTATCTCTCTATTCTTTCTTATTTATTTGAATAATTCTTTGGGGATTCAAATTAAGTAATTATTAATATGAGTAAGTATTTTTTAAAATCAAAATTGTGGGAATCAAAATTGTGGGAAAGTGACCCGATTTTATTTCATATCAATAATAGATGGGCCCAAAATAAGCCCACTATCAACACGATCCAGTGCAAAGGAGTTCAATAACAAGGAACCCCAATCAGTTTTCTAATTTTGCCTCCGGCTCCCACTCCTTCACTCTCATCTATCCGCCGCAATCGATTCTCCTGTGGACTTCGACAAGGCCATTCATCTTCCTCTGTTTCTGGGTAATCAACTTCCTTCATCTTCAACTTATGTCGCCTAAAATGTTCATCTTCATAAGATAAGTTGTCAATCGATCTCATTTTGCTTCGCAAATCCGATGGCATAAACTTGTATTTTTTCGTTCAGGTGTCGTCTTGGGTGGAAAAATTCTCATTTGAAAAGTCAAAACTTCATCTCTCATGTCAGTCTATGTGAGTTGCGTCTGCCTCTTCTCCTCTATTTTGCTGATCTTTCCTTCCTTTTCTGATCCTCTTTTCGTTGTCAGAAATAATAATAGAGATAACGGGTTGCTCGTATGGCTTTTGAAATGGTTTGCATGTCGATGCATTCTCTAGTTTGTTATCTGGTTATGAATCTTCCTTTTTTGCTGATTTTGTATCACTTTTTGGTAGCTGTTTAGCCTAGGTTTAGCTAGGGTTTGCAAGTACTTCCTTTGGCCATCTCCTATGTTGTAAATATATATTCTATGAGAACTCTTGGGCCATGTAGTTAGCTTTGAATCTGCTTGCATTAATATGAGTAAGTAAGTTGGATGACAACCACATTTTAGATTTACAGTAAATTTAAATAATAGAATGTTTTTGCAATCAACTTGTATATTTTCACGACTAGAATAACTAAATTGCATGACATCAGTATAACTTTTTTCCTATTTTGTAACTCTAAATTTATTATATAGAAAATCTCTGATAAGATGTCATCAAACGAAAAAAATTTATCTTAGAGTACAACAAAAATAATGAAAAAAATGTTGGCTCAAATTTTAATGTAATTAAGTAATCAAGTGCTATTATGCCTGTTGGTCCTCTTGTGCACAACCGATGCCAAAATCAATTTCTCTTTGGTTTCTTATTGACTCCAAATTATCAAACTTTTATGGTAATGTTTTTTATGTTTTTATTCTACTTGTGATGCATATAAATTATTATCTTTCAAAGACTTTACTATTTTGTCTAAATTAATAAATATAATTACAAACTAATTTTTATACATTTATTTGATTAAGGATCTAAGAAATTGCTTCTCAGGCAACTAATTGTTACGAGAAAATAACATGAGCAATATGTTCCAAGGGACTATACATATACCAAGGTAAACACTTAAACTTATTTCATTAATAATAAAGTATTTTACTAAATATGTCATCTTCCTAATAATTCATCTTCCATATTTTTTATGTGACAACCACAATTGCCTCCTTCCTATGAAGAGAAGGCTAAAACTGAGATCGTACGACCAAAATTCCGAAGGGAAAAAACCCCTATAAACAAACTTTCAGAGGAAATGTCTAAGAGAACATTTCACTCAGTAGCAAAATCTACGGTAAGTGTTTCCAAGAATATATATTTTCTGTTTTGTATTTCCAATGCTTTTTCTTAATTTTGAAGAACCTTGCAGTTTTTTCAGGGTTTCCCCGATAAAAATCCCAATGTTAGGTTTTCTTCATGTGAGGATTTCACTACCAACTTTCAAGGTGCCATAGCTAAGGTCATATAAAGCCGAAGGCGTGGAATTCCCTATTCTCCAACACCCATCTCAACAAAAAAAAGGACTCCTCATACCAAACCAAGATAGAAGTGATCAGGTCACATTTTCTCACATGTCTTGGGGTAGAAAAGATTAAAGAGGGTACAATGCCTAAGTTAGAGATAGCCTTAGCATAATCAATAACAATTATCAAGCCTCCAAACATTTCTTCGGAGACATTTGGAGGCTCATCAAATGATAAGGATCCGAAGCATCTAGCAAATATGTCCATTATTGGCTCATAAATGGGAGCCACTTGTGTTTCAAATTCTAAAGAGGGTCTTTTAAACCATCACCATATTGGGTTATGGTAGACATTTCTATAGGGGTGGATCTTCTGAGCAATTTCTTAGTGGCATCTAAGGATGATCTACTCAATGGCATAAGGATGATCAAAATAGTAGAAAATCCTTTATGATGAACAATAAGGATGAACCAAGGACAGGCTGCTGGTCATGTTGCGTTGTTTTTGAAAAAATAAAATAAAATGTGATATATCGGTCGTTTCTTATATAATTTGATCTAAATTACACTACTTTTTGAGACCTACACTGTGGTATGCTTGGATTCTGTTATATTGACTATATTTTTGAGTAATCTGAAAAGAAAGTTATTGTAAAATATGTGTAACTTGATAAGAAATTTCACTCTATTTTTGGGTTGTTTCTTTTTATTTTGGGTCTTGTTTTGAGCTCAATTTCTAGGTATAGACTTATAAGGATCATTTCACGTTGGTTTTTTTTGGTATCTTGAACATGGACCATATTATTCCCGTTTTAGTCGCAATTGACCAATTCTTGTTTATTAAGATATTACAACCAAAATAACCATAATTTATTATGATTCATGTTTTGATAGTTGAGCGACATTTGGAGGCGATCAAGAGAGGCAAAAGCTCGCGTGGATTGATCCGGAGCATGTGACTTCTCTTTCCAGGTAGGCTAGGCTTCTTTATCCCTTAGATAGAGCTAAAATGGGTATTGTGATGGTATATGGACTAAACCTACTGAGATGTATATGTTGTGGTAGTGGTATGAGATGTATATATTATATATATTGATATTAAATGTTGGTTACTGTACCAAGAATGATATTAGCCGTAGTATGATATTAGCTGAGTTCTGGAACAGTTAAACTATGGGAAGATTCGATAAAGATTGGATATGAGCTGATGCCACGTGACAGGTATGTTTACTGGGGTTGACTCTTGTCTGGATGTGTGTGTAGCTTGATGCTACTGATATATGTTAGCTTGTGAGACTGGTTGTTGACTATATACTGCAATGTGGACTTGCCTTGATATAGATATATATGATCTTCATAGCCCTGTTGGTTTTGGTTCCTTGTGATATAGCTATGACTATCCATGTTTATTCCAAGTGCTTGTGGCTGGCTAGGTTGAGATATATTTGTCTTTGGTAGACAATATTCTATACTATTTCTGTGACATATATGCCTATATATACAACTAATAATCATTGTACATTTGCTAAGCCTACTTGATATTGGAAAAACATGTTATATTCTAGGAGATGTTATAGTGGTGTTTCGCACAGGGCATTATGACTTTTGCCATAAGATAAGAGGCTATTAAACCTCTGGTCAGCTAGAAAGGGAAATATGATTCTATTAAAGGGATGTATGTCATATCCTATGGGAATCATTGGGTTATTGGTGATTGAGATACTGTTGATATGAATTAGTCCTTGGGACTACTATCTTGTTCTGGAGATCGCCACATTATCAATGGGCTGACATATTGTTGCGTTATTGAGTTATCACTGTTATCAACTGGCTTAAGGTGTGAGGCTAGATAGGTGACACCACTGATTATTTGTTCTCTTGGGACCTTAGCTTAGATTTAAGCCGACGCTTCCCTAGAGGTACTATGCTAGAGCCACACAATTAAATATACATGGAGGGCCTTGAGAGGTCTACAAGGTCGAGTGACAGAGCCTAACACGATATCCATTTTTGGATAGGGTGTCACATACCGACATGATATATATTTTAGAATTGAGTGTCATGTATCGACACGATATACATTATGGGATCAGGTGTCACGTAATTACACGATATACATCTCTGGATCGGGTGACTAATTTCATCACGATGAGGGGATTCATTCTCTCGCGGAGGATTTGTCCCACAATTGTATATGTATGTACTTGGATCAAGTGTCACATTGTAGCACAAGATCGGGTGTTATGTTCCATCACAAGATCAGGGTTCGGTTTCAACGAGCCTGCATGGGATGCACTGTTCTATATGAATTTCATCGGGATATCATTTTACACCTTATTTGTGTGTTGATGTATCTTCTGGGCTTATGGGGGTTTAGGGGCGTACAAGCGTTGATATTAGGACTTTACACCCACGTACCGCCTAGTACCTTGACCATGTGATATTGATGATAGGTTTTAGCTGGATTCTATCAATTAGGTTGGTATGCACTGTTTGGCTGATGCCACGAGCATGGTAACTGCTAACCTGAGTTTCGATTGCTAGCTTTCCTATAGTTCCTACCTTTGTCTTTCTATGCTTACTATATTTCACTCAGTTGGCCGATGATGCATACTTGTTGTCTGTCACCGGTATTCACCTCTACATATCTGCATCTACTCATGATGCAGATCTAGGTACAGGCCATGAATGTTAGGCTAGGAGCTTCGTAGCAGCCACAGGAGACATTCTGTGAGCACCAATAGTTTTGGATATCTTATAGTCTCCTTCTGTTCCCTAGGCCATCATTTGTATTCAAACATTGGCCTTGTACATTATAGTTTTGACTTGTATATGTAGGAGTTCATTCTAGATTACATTTATGGCTGTGTATATACTTTCGTACTCTGATTTTGAGTTTATAACATCTCTGTATAAGTGACTTTCAGGTCCTTATAAGATTGTGTTTGACATATTCCTATGTTGCTAGCATCTTTTTGATTAGTGATTCAGGACAAATATCTTGGGGATCGGGTTGCCATGTATGTAGGTGGGATCTAACAGGCACAATCATGACCTGAAAGGTCGGATGGTAACAAATAAAATCTATTTATTATTCATATTATAATTCTTTTATTTACTTACTTTTCATTATATTTGTGGGTATACTGAAACTAGTTAAAAATTATTTTTTTAAAAAGGAAAATCATTAATCTTTTAAATTAATATTTTTGTTCCTTATTCATTTCGCTTTCCATAATATAATTATTAATGAATTTAAAAAGGGTGTTACTTTGTTGATCATTATTCTCATTTCAAGATTTCACACTCCTGTAAATATAGACATATTTGCTCTTCATTTTTTTCATCATATCTCAAGACTCAAAGGTGCTTTCCTCCCAGTCTTTTCATTTCTGAGATAACTAATAGAAAAACTATATATCTTTCTCTATTGAAGTAGAGAAAGATTTTCAATCTTTTACATATATTAAATGTTCTAACATTCCTTTTTTTTTTCTTTGTGTTGGCTTGTGAAATTGAATTTGCCTGAAGTGTTTGGTCTTGTGCGACTTAATGACATAAATAAATTATTAGTCTTTAATTGTTGTATGTAGAGACATTTTATATTTTTTCAAAAATGATTTATTAGAGTTTGTGACTCGAACACGTCATTTTCCTTCTTTTATTTTTATCTCTCAATATGTATTTTAAAACAATACTGCGATTACAAGGAATCTATGATTTGTGCCATTTTTTCCTTTAAATTATATAACTCAAATTTTAATCATAGTGTATAAAAGATTGAAAAGGAAGACAACATTAGCATTAACATTTGTGACACTAATGCTAATATTGTCTTCCTTTTCAATCTTTTATACATTGTGATTAAAATTTGAGTTATATGATTTAAAGGAAAAAAATGACACAAATCCATAGATTCCTTTTAATCGCAGTATTGTTTTAAAATAAATATTGAGAGATAAAAATAAAAGATGGGAAGTGATGTGTTCAAGTCATAGCTCTAGCAATAAGTTTAAAAAAAATATAAAATGTCTCTACATACAACAAATTAAAGACTAATAATTTACTTGTGTCATTAAGTCACGCAAGACCAAACATTTCAGGCAAATTCAATTTCACAAGCCAGCATAAAGAAAAAAATAAGAATATCAAAACATTTAATATATGTAAGAGATTGAAAATCTTTCTCTATTTCATTAGAGAAAGATATATAGTTTTTCTATTAGCTATCTGAGAAATGAAAAAACTGAGAGGAGAGCACCTTTGAGTCTTGAGATATGATGAAAAAAATGAGCAAATATATCTATATTTCTAGGTGTGTGAAATCTTGAAATGAGAATAATGATCAATAAAGTAGCACCCTTGTTTAATTTCTTAATAATTATTGTAAGGACCCGGACGTTGTATGACTCATTGGAGCCAGAAAATTTCAGTTTTGGATGAAGATGACACTCCATGGGAGCCCTCACGGTTCGTGTGACGTCACATGGCCTGTGTGGAGCCTCCATGGAGTGACCCTTGGCCTTTGGAGGATGTTTATCCCTTAAATGTGGTGTTTTAAACTAAGGCACACCACACTTGGACCCTCACGGTCCGTATGATACTTCACAGACCTTGTGGTGGCCTTGGCTTGAAATCAACAATTTCGGGACCAAGTATAGTCACACGGCCAAGTTCACAGCTCGTGTGGGGGTGCGCAACCCGTGTGGCCACCTGTTAGGCTTCCGGAGTGAAATTTTCTAAGTATTGAATCACCATCTCGTAACCTGATCATGGAATTTTTCTAAGGAGAGGAGTACGTGCAGTGTCATGGCTCATGTGACACTACATGGCCCTTATAGCCTTCCGTGAAGGTGACTTCGTTGAAAAACAATTTCTAAGTATGGGATCTTTAAGCTCAATCTAAGTTGAATTTCAAGCCTTCAATTTAATCTTATTTATGTTGTTTAAGTCTATCATGGGTCTCCCACATCATGCCAAGTTCAAAGAATTCCGTTGGCTAAAATTTTTACAAGTACCGATGGAAGGGTCAACACTAAATGGGAATATCTCTTAACACAAAAAGAACTGGGTGGCCCATAACCTATCAAAATGAATCTATTTGAATCACCTTTCCAATGCATCCAATTTCACCTCATTCCAAGTTCGAAGCAAGAGGTTATGCCCCTTTTTGTAGAACCTGTTTGTGCTGGGATGGGTGCCTTTATGGACCGTGAAGAGCTTCACGACCGTGAAGCCAACCATGTCAAGTTCCAAATATAATATAAAAGGCCATTTTGTTGAGATGTTTTTGATATTTTGACCCATCTCCAAGGTTTTCTAAGACCCTTAAACTCCCTTTACATTCCTAAATCTCTCCTACACTAATTCTAACCCCTTATTCAAGACCAACCCTTAGTTTCTGGAATCAAACTCTCAAGATTCTCTCCAAGTCTCATCTTCAGGATTTAAGTTAGGATTTAATTGGTGATTCAACTACAAGGTAAATTCTTCTCAAATTTATCTTCCTAAGCAAGGTATCTAAGTTTTGATCCTTGGTTCCTTTTAATCAAGGAGACCCAAATTTTTTTCAAGTAATTTTCATGAATTTTAGCTTACTTTAAATATGAGTTTTCATTGTTATGATTTATTAAATTCAATGGATGTATGGGCTGTACTTTATTTATGATTTCAAGTTACTTTAAGCCCTATTATGATTATTTACATTGAATTTATGAAGATATAAATGTGCATGTCCCCTTCAAAGCTTGATTTATGCATGAGTAATCTATATTATATTTTTAAATGTGAATTTTACTTATGCTTTTACTTGAATCTAATAAATGAATCCATATTACCCATGTGATTCTCATCTCACCCATAATATATGCATTCATGAACAATGAATTTTTCAAAAGTTATGAAGTGGGTTAATCCCAATTATGTTTATATATATATGATTTTAGATAAAATATTGATTATGACAAGAATATGGTCACATATATGTCTATTGATTATGGCTCTTTGAGCATTTTTGGTGCTTGCACCATTTTGTATATATATGAATGAGTTATTCTTATACATGAGTATTGTGAATTATGATTTGATATTTGAGCCTATGTATGAATTATTATGAATGGTGTTTGTCTTTGAGCCTAAATGTGCATTTAATGGATTTGAAATAACTCTCACATCTTTTAAAACTATGTATATTTATGAGTATTCTTGTGGGTTGTTGACTTAGTACCGATGGATCAAGGGTTCTCTCTCTTTCCTTGAACTATGTGCCTAACTTAGGCTATGAAAATCCTATCCAAAATGGGAGTGCCTATGAGGAAGATTGTTTCATACGAAATAGGAGTGCCTGTACGGTAAAGTATAATGTGATATGATATTATGTGAAAATCCTACCCAAAATGGGAGTGCCCATAAGGAAGGTTGCTTCATACGAAATAGGAGTGCCTGTAGCCTGAATTATGGTTTACTCAACCTTCCTACGAAATAGGAGTGCCTGCATGGTGAATTATGGTTTACCTTTGGTAAGTAGACCACCTTTTCACCAGTAAGGGGATTTCATCGGGATTCTAAGTAATAGCTCGCTTTGTCTTACTCATGTCAGTTAAGGTCTCATCCTTGCTATATATGAGCATTATATACTTCATGCATCATGAATTTCATGGCATATTGTTATACAATCTTATTTTGATATATACTTCTTTTTATATTATGTGCCATTGTCCTCTTAACATTGAATGAAGGTTTGATAAGTCACATGCATTGTATGACCACATACTTAGTACATTCAATATACTAACACATACTTCTGCCTACATGATCTAACCATGTATGGACCGGAGACTACTTTCATCCATCGTTAGACGACTACATTTGATTTGAAGTACTTGTTGTGGTGATTCCTATCTTCCAAAGACAAGCCACCATTTTTCTACCTTATGTTGCTTTTACTTATGTTATCTTTACTTTGAGGGTGAGCCCGAGACATGTCTTAGCCCCGTCCCATCTTATGACTAAGACATTGTTGGACTTCTTGTAGACTCTTGTACGGATATATGCTATGTGTTGTATTTGGAGTTTATGATTATAGTTATCTATTAGGTATGACTATTATGGATTGACTATGATAATTATGATAAGTATGTACCTTTTGATGTGGAAATGTGGAAGATCCTAAGTCTCATATTGCCCGCATAGAGTGAGTCATACTTACCCGTCCCTTAGTTCTTATGTGTTATGTGAATCCATGTTAGTCCCTTTCCCTATGATATTCTCATAGCGTGAGTCATACTTTCCCATCTCTTAGAACTATGTGTTTATTATTTGTATATGCTTTTGAACCGATGATGTGAATATGATACTTTGAGGCTTGTTTGAGGACTCTCTGATTCTCATTCGCTATAATAAAATATGCTCAAGTGAAATTAATCTATAATTTTTGAAATGATAGATATGGATATATAAACCAAAACTGATAAATGGGAGCCACTTGTTTTTCAAATTCTAAAGTAGGTCCTTCAAATCATACACCACATTGGGTTGTGGTAGACGATATTCCTACAGGGGTGGATCTTCTGAGCGATTTCTTAGTGATAGCTACACTCTTCGGGAGCTTTCTTAGCCTTGAGTAGAAGGAAAGGTTAGAAGAACATGACTTGGAAAGTTCATTCACTCTATTGATCACTTCTATCCTCCAAGTAAAATGAGATTCATTTCCATCATAATTAATTTTACTAGCACCTTTTTTTTTGCATTAATTTATAAAGACACCTATTTGCCACCGCCTACCAAAAAAGGCAAGTAGCCAAATGGATAAGCTTATGGCCCATTCCGACGATGTTGAGAATCTAAATTTGAAACAGGTATATTCCATGATGATATAAATGAGCTCCAGTTAGGACTCTAAGATGACAATGAGATTCTTGTATTTACAAGAAACACTCTGTCCCAACGAATTAAAGAGATTAGATAGGATCAAGGGAGGTAGGAAGTTGAATTCTCCATCTTGTCTAATCTTTTGGAGCCGTTGGGTAGGTTGTTTCTCATAACTTGAAGAGTCTCACTGTCATCCTAGTGTCTTGTATTCTGTGATCAGAGCTCATTTATCTCTGCATGGGGCGACCTTCTTTGGATTTTAGATTCTCAACATCATAAGAATGAGCCACAAGCTTATCTATTTGGCTACTTGCCTTTTTTGGTAGGCGATGGCAAATAGGTGGCTCTATAAGTTAATGTAGAAAAAAAAGGTCATGCTCTATAAGCTAACTCACTTTCTACTCAAGCCTAAGGAAGCTCCCGAAGAGTTTAGTTGCCACTAAGAAATAGCTTAGAAGATCCACCCTTTTAGGAATGTCTACCATAACCCAATGTGGTGTATAGTTTGAAGGATCGACTTTAAAATTTGGAACACAAGTCACTGCCATTGATGAGCGAATCAGTGATGATGTCCTTAATATTCCTTATCGGTGATGTGAATGGTTTTCCACATAATGTCTGGTAGCTTTTGAGGTTGAATAGTGGGTTGGAGTCAGAATGGTGGAGTCATGTGTTTTATTTTGGGCTGCAAAATGGTAGGTTGATTCGAGGATAGAGTTTCTTAGAAGATTCATCTACATGATAAGGTCAAGGTGAGTCTTGGAGTATCAAGCTTGTGATTGGCTCATAGAATCCCCTTAAGGAATGCATGATGATTGTGGTGTTAATTTATTTGTGTTGGTGTTATTGAGCCTTTACCAGTCAATTGACTATATCTAATCGACTGCCTATATGCTTAGTAAGATCTTGGTTTGGAGTAGTTAGCTTTGCTTCTCAGTAGAGGGTTAGCATATGGGCCTATAGTGTAAGTTTCTTAGAAGTCTCTTTGGGTCAGTTAGATGGAGTTTGATGCAACTTGATTGTCAATAGGGTGCTTAAATTGCAAGGGCAACAAGGTTAGCTCGAGAAGTATTGTGTTAGTCAGATTCAGTGATTTCTAGGGGGAGAGAACATGACTTTAGTTTTTTTAACTCGAGTCAGGTTTCTTGTATTGAGTGTTGTTGTTCCATGACCTTCAGATGTTGTATATGATTCTTCCAAAGCTGGTGTTATGAGTTTTATAGATCAGGTTCAAACTGTATTAGAATAGTTTGATGTCGCCCAAGTTACACCTCTTTTTTAGAGGATAAATCAGTCGTTGTCAATAAATAAAATTGAGTAAAGGTTACGATCAAACCCATAGGGAATACATAGACTCAAGAGAATTCACCAATTTGCAATTTGAATGATTAACCAACTTACTTTCGCAAGGGGGTGATGGTTTGCAATAATTGATGAGAAATAAAACTAAACTAACTATCACAAGAGAGAAGTCAATATGGAGAGAAACTAGGGTATTGTGTTCTCCATAATTTCCTAACTCAGTATCACCAGATAACCTAATTCTTTTCTATGCAGGACAGTAAGTTGTGTTCACTAAGCCCTTTGGTCAAAGGTGAGAGGTGAATTTCACTATGTGATTTGGCCCATCTCCATAGTGTGCATTACTAACCCCTACCTATTATTCCCAGTACAACCTTCCCTTGGCCCAGTTTTGTTGATTAGATGAGAACACATCAATCGAATCCTATTAAGTTATCTCTTTTCCTATTCATTACTACCTTGGCCCAGTCAGTAACACTAGACAGGTTCTAATGTTGACCACCACTACAAAACATACAAAACGAAGAGAGTTAATTAATACATGCATATACACCTTCCAAGTATTATGAATTATCCTATTTTACTTTGTTAGTTCTTCATATACATGAATTGAGAAGACACAATTGAACACTTACATAATAGAATTAAGAACAAGCAAAATCCAACTTTAATAAGAATCACAAGCTTAAGGATGAAATTCAAACACAAGTGTTCTCAAAGACTCTCCAATTTGATCTTATAATTTTCTCTCTCTAAATATTGAGTTCTTTGAGTACTAGGAAAAAAACTCTTGAAAAAAAACCTAGAATTCCTATTTATAATAATTAAAATTCAAGTCCTAAAGAAAATAGGAGAACTGGACGGCACCCCATATGGAAGGTCTTTACGCACCGTATTACATTCATGGCCCGTAATCGGGGTCTCATACTCAACTGCTGGAAATTTGGACTTTAACTCTACGACACCCCTCTACGACTCGTAAAGTGATTTATGATCCCTAAAAAGGATTTCGTTTGATGAAATTCCTGAAAGTCCAAGTCTCTGATCCCTAAGGCATGAACCATCTTCTACGACTCGTACAACCTTCAACGACTCATCTGCATGTTCGTAGAATAAACTTCAGAAAATTGCCCCTTAGTGGAATTGTCCACGAAACCACCCTACAACTTGTAAAATGATCTACAGCTCGTAAAGGATTTTGTATAATAGCAAAACTCAGCAACTTCTATAATTTTTTCCAAAATCAAGGCCAACTTGTAATCCTGCAAATATAAATACAAAACACATAAAACCAACTAACATCGCATTGAGAACACACAAAATTCCAAGTATTAAGCATAAAAAATGTTGTATCTTGGCAGTACATCAACACCCTCAACTTAAAATTGTTGTTTGTCCTCAAGTGATAGACTCAATCCATATAGATTATAAAGTAACACACATGCCTTAATGTACTTGCATATATCACATAAATTTGGACTCAGAAACCCACACCAACTTTTCAAAATAGGATCAGATAGCTATCTAGCAAACCAATACAACCTAGTGCATGTGACAACACAACTATAACAAGCAAGGGATTATCAACAATCCATAATCACTGAACAAGTCCAGTGCTAACAATGCAATGCAAGTGCCCTCACAGAAAGAAGACTCATATTCAACACTAAAGGATGTTTTCATGTTCTACCTTGAGGCTGTGCAAAATCACTCACTCCCACAATAGATATTCATGCATAATATCTAATACCATAGTCTTGCCCCTATACTCATGACTCAAACCTTCAACTAACTGGACTAGAATCATTTTAGGGCTTTCTAGGCTTGTAACATAGGCTCGAGGGGCTTTGGTATGATATTATAGGAAAATAATGACTAAAGGCCCTCCTTGACACTACACTTTTTCTACATTTTTGCCCTACCAACTCTGTTGTTTTCACCTTATTCTCTCTTTTTCCTATTCCAAGCTTTTTTGGGTGCCTTCTTTTCATTTTTTAGTTTTTGTCTTATTTTCACACTTCATTTTGCTTTGTAGCATACAACTAAGGCATCAGTTATTTTTCTTGCACCTTGTACATAATATTTCCCTTTTTATTTGTATCACTAACTCACCCCTTTATTTTTGTGTTTCACTCTCAACTTAGGTCTGGTATATTCTACCTTCCCCAGACCCCACTTGTGGGATTCCACTAGGTATGTTATTGTTGTTGTTACTCTCAACTTAGGCTTTTGGCCTATGTTGAGGTGTACAATATACATCCTTGGAACTAGGGTCACTTTTGGTAGCCACCCTCTGCTTAGGCTTTTTGCCTTAGTCAAGCTACACAATGTTCAAGGAAGGACCAGGGTCAATTTTAGGATTTTACAACTAAAAAGGCTAGGTCAATCAGGTATTGTCAAAGAATAGGTACATGTTAGGCTCAAACATTAGGAACAAGGGATTATATCATAGCTTTGGTTGGTCATTTTAGGCTAAGTGTACTATTAAGGACAATGGCCTAAGATCCCTTCCTAATCCAATTAATCTGCAATCTAATTTAGAGTAACTGGACAATATCTGAATTAGCACAAAACACATGAATCTAGCAAATTAAGTTCACACTCATATGGCACTATATACATTATCAATAAAAGACTCGCAGATCATGATTTTAATCTCAATGTACCCACACTTATCATAACAAACATTATCACACACCTAAACATACATGGTTGTTATATAACTACTAATCAAAATTGTTGGTAGGTATCATTTTTTTCAAACAGAACACGAAAACATACAATATGCCATAAGTATTGGTACTATATGCTACAACTACTATCTAAACATCTTAAACGTGCCGCAAAAAGTAAATATCACGGGAAAAAAACACAGGAAAGAAAATATCGGGATAAAAAATTAGGGTAGTTATGGACCCAAGCTACTCAGACTTCACTGAAGACCATAACTACCCACATCCTATCGAAAAAGATATGCATTGTCCCCAATGCACAAAATTTGAACAAAATAACACATAAGGGCCAAAAAACATGCCTTGACGCCTAAGCGCCAGTGTGTGGTTGAGTCTAGCCACCCTCCTCATAGGGGAAACACCCATCACCTATTCTAACTCTCAATCCTGTCGTCTCTTCTCCTCTTCTCTCGATCTCCTCAAGATAAGCTCGAGCTCCTCCTCCTTTGTAAGCCTCACATATAAGCGTCTCCCATCTGGCTCATCATCCTTTGTGCGAGGTCTCTTCCCATGGAAAGACTGGATGGGCTCATTAGGAGTAAATAAATCAGCCACCAACACTGGAGGTATGGTTGCTGGAAGTGCAACCGGTGCCGCGAGTGCTGCTGTTACGTCATCTCGGAGTTGCTGCATAGCTGATAAATCTAAAGGTCGGGCCTCATCCAATCTCCATTGTACCCTCTCCTCAAAGGTGATAATGCCGGCATCCATGATAGAGATATGGTCCTGAATAGTAGCGATCACGAATTCCTGCATCTGACCCTCCGAGTCTGAAATGGCCTGGCGGACCCATGGCCTAATCTGATGAATAAGCTGAGTCAACTATGTCTCAGCAGGTGATAACCTCTGGGCTAAGGCCTGTATAGATGTGGTAGGCATGTAGATCATGCCTCCGGTAGTAGTCTGTGAAGTCATGGCTTGTGGTACAGGGACAAAAATAGTGGGGGCCCTCTCCTCAACTGCCTCGGGCTGCAGGGCCTCTCCTCAGCAGAAACATTAGTAGTAGTGGTAGCCTGTGAACCCTCATGTGGTGGCGCTAGGCAAACATCTCAGGCATAGGTGGAGGCTATGCCCGCCAGAGTACCACTGAGTTCTCTTCAGCCTTGATCAGGCTGGGATCCAATGTGTACTTCGGCTCAATCAACTGGTCCAGTTGGTGTGATATCTCCACCCTCGACTCTAGACAGAGCCTGTAGATCAAGCATGGGTATTGGATGAAGGTGGACCTCTTTAGTATGCCCTCGTGAATCTGCTCAGCAATGAGGCAGGCCCAGTCAATATCATAGCTAGCTAAGATGCTAGCAACCTAATCCATATGCTCCAACATCAATATATTATCAGCAAGTGTCATTCGGATGTGTGAACGAATAATCCCCCACCAAAACTTGGCAGGAAAGCTGAGCAAAGCCTTTACGATAAGCTCTAAGTAAGTGGTGACCCACGTAGGTTCCGGACACTGCTCAACAATATATCCAGCCACCCATCTCATCAAAATGGTTGTCACTCTAGATCCTTTATCACAATTGGGTCCCTCATCTGCCCCACCTTGTAGTCAAATTCTACAGTGGATCTGGGAGCAGGGGACTCTGGACCAAATAGTATTCGGTGGATGGTGGTCTCTGATATATCCACCTGTTGGCCCTTAACTCTCATCTCAATCAGTCTGGTCTGAGCGAGGGGCTTCTTTCCCTTGGGAAGAGTGATCTGGATGGTGGTTGTGTACGAGGCATAAAACTCTCTCACCATTGTCGAGGAGTGTCATCCAAGTACATGTGTGAGCCATTGAAGCCCATATCGAGTCATTGTGTCCTCGAGACCGGGGAAATTGCTGAGTCTGTCTTAGATGACTCTAGGCTCCTCATAAATAGACTGATTGGCTTGCCTCACTCTGCCGGTTGCATTCCCTCCACATATATCTCCTGCATGCCCTCGAGGCACCACTGGCTAGTAAGGGAATCCGGTGTAGATGGTGATGATCAAGGTGTAATAAAGGACTTTGACTCTAATCCCTACTTAGAGCCTCCCTCAGAGATGGACTCCTCTCTGGATGGATTCATCTATGGTAAATGGCTCTCGTCGCTGCCTCCCTCCTCAGACTGGGAAGTGCGAGCAACAAGAGCCCGAGTCTGCCCAGCTCTGGCAGTGGCTCTGGTCTGTGGTCGAGTTATTTCTAGATTTGAGTTGATATCCAGCACCTAAAGTGAGTCACTCAGTGTAGTGGCATGCTCATCATCTAAAGGCTCATCTCTAAGCCTCCTCTATGGGGCTCAAATCTCGTCGCGTTTGGCTTTTGGGGACATAGTACCTGAAACATAAACACATACACACACTGTTTAGCCCCACAAATCAAAATTGGAATGCAAAAAATCATCTGAGTTAAGTTGTAACAGGGCTTTACAAAAGCACCTTTACGAGTTGTCGTCGTGGATGCTACGAGTTGTAAAGACCTTCCATAAAATAGTGTCTCAAATAATTTTTGTTACTGGAAAAGTCTACAAAACCAGGTATGACTAGTAAAGTGGTTTACGAGTTGTAGACTGGATCATAGAGATTTCCAATGAGTAATTAATTCAAAGCAAGGATCTACGAGATCTATCTATGAGCTGTAAATTAATTTACGACTCATAGAAGGTCTCATATGATGGATACTTAGAAACATCAAGTTTCTGAATCTTGCATGAGGGGTAATTACGACTCATAGAGCAATCCACGAGTCGTAAAAGCCACTCGTAACCATCACACGGACCCCAAATGATTTTTTCAACAAATATATTACTAGAATCAAAGAAAAACACATGTTCTCACATGATTTCTATACAAAGACCATTACCCCCAACAAGTTCGACACACATACACCGCATCGCAAGTGATTAAGCATGGTTAATCCTACAATTCCGACCATCTATGGTTGACCTCGACAAGATCTTGCACCTATATCATTATCCACTAATTCACAAACACAATCATTTAATCATACATGGTGAGTGACTCAATAGGCATAAACAATTATCTAAAACATTCACACAAGTCCAAAGTGACCAATTTCGGACTTAGTCAATAATTCAAACATGGGAAACCTAATTTCAACTAACACAAATTTAATTCAAACATGAATTTTATGTTTAAACACCATTCCCCACATAATTTCCCAATTAATCATTCAAAATAAGAAAAATTAAAGGTTTTAATTTAACCAAAAACTTACCAACATTTGAGATTAAGATTGAAGAAGATGAAGGAGGTGACTAGGTAAGAAACCCTAGGCTACTAGAATCTTGCCAAAAAATAGGTATACGATGGTCGGCGGTGGTCAGATTCACGAGGGGGAAGGTTTGGTCAGGTCAATTTTGTAATTTAGGTCAAGAATGGGGTAAAAATAATTTGACCAAATTTATACCTTGACTGGGTCAACTGAAAAATTAATGGGTCTGGACTCTACGAAACCCTTATTACAGCCGTAGAGTGTTTTACAACTCGTAAATCATGGTTTTCTAGAATATCCAAACCTTAGATTTCAGGAAAAGGTTTCACGGACCAATCTACAAGTCATAAAGTAATTTATGGCTTATGGAGTTGGCAGTAAAGACCTCAACACTGAGCAAAATTTTCAGAAAACTTACTGGGTTCCATGATCCCCATTCATGACTCATAGTTTGGTCAACAAATCATAAAGTTTGCTTGTGGACTAGAGTGCATAATTTTTCTACTGACTGGAATCTCTATGAGAAGGAGTATGGGTCGTAAAGTGTTTTACGACCCGTAGACCTAGTCATAGAGAATCATCCTGATGTCTTATCAGCCAAACAAGCTGACTTAGTCTTGTACCTGCATACTTCTCATAGAATAAATTGTTACCCTATATGCAACCAGCCCAATGTCTACAATTACAATCAAAACACAACAAAACAAACTACCTATGAATCCAAAGCTGAAAACAAACCTATAATTATACTATTATATCAAAAACCTTAGGTTGCTTCCCAAGTAGCGCCTGATTTATTGTCGTGGCATTACTTGGACAAATTGGTTACTCAGACTTCACCAATTGCCCAAACTTCACTCTTCAAATCATCTGAATGCTTCATGGACTGATAGATATTGAAGACGACTTCTTCATTATTCAATCTAAACCTGAGTTGATTGGCTTCCATATCCACTAGTGCTCGTGCAGTGGCTCGAAACAGTCTTCCCAAGATGATTGGGATGTCGAAGTCAACTTTGCAATCTAGGATCACAAAGTCTATAGGAAATATAAACTTTTCAACTTTTACCAGCACATTGTATAGTATCCCCACAGGCTTCTTCACCGTGCGATCCGCCATCAATAACCACATACTAGTTGGGGTAGGGCTCCCAATCCAAGCTTTTTGTAGACCGTAAGGGGCATCAGATTAATGTTGATACCTAGATCAAATAGTTCCTTTGTGAACTCTACATCTTCGATGGTGTAGGGCATAGCGAAAGCACCATGATATTTTCGCTTCTAAGCTAAGGACCTCGTAGCAATAGCATTGCAATGTTGAAGCTCTTGTGAGAGCTCTTGACTCACAGTTTGTATTTTAGTGACCAAGTCCTTCATGTACTTAGCATACCCTAACATCTTCTCCAATGCCTCAATGAGAGTGATGTTGATGGAGAGTTATTTCAGCAGGAAGAGCAAGTGCTTGAATTTGTATTCCTCCCTCCTTTTTTGATTCTTTGAAGGAAGGGAGGAGGAGGAGGCCTAAGAATGCTTCAACCTCTGTGGCGCATTAGAAGCTTCAGTCACACCATCCTTGCCATGATCATCTCCTTCATCTGTATCCTTGGCCTCAACCTTCTTCTCTCAAATCTTCTTCCTCAATCGGCATGGGAGAATCAATGGTGCTCTTGCCACCCCGAGTAGTGACCGTCATACAATGCCTTTCATTTTTAGGATTTTAAATTGTGTTGTTAGAAAGTGTACCCCTCTGAAATTGATTATGTTGAGCCGATACTTAGCCAAACTATTGTTCCAGCTATTTGATAGCCATAGAGTGAGACTATTTTCTGAGTAATACTCGAAATTTCTAATTTCATTCCCCATAAAGTCTCATACTGTGTCAGCTTTCTTCAAAAAAATGATTAAACATCTCCTTAATTCTGGAACTTCTTGCACCTGCATCACAATTATGCTATGGCACATTAGGAACATTTCTGAAACCTTCTCAGTGACCCAATCTGCATCTCGCTTTGGACCCCTATTCCTATAATAGTAACCTTCGTGTTCCCTGTAAGCTCAATCTCTATTGTTCCGACCTTGGTTTCCTTGACCTTGGCGCCAATAGTCCTGATTGGACCCTTGGACATTGGTCCAAAAAATCGCCTATCTGATCAGCAATAAAGAATACGTCCTCATTATAATATGATTCCCCGTACATGGATGCATGTGGAGGTTGATGAACCACTGCACTCACTCTCTCTTGGCTCTGCTTCATCATCACCTGCATACCTGTGAAAATTTAAGCAAGTTGTTGCATAATTTCTTCATTGATTCTGGCTTGATCTATACCCATACGGACAACATATGAACTCTTATTGGATGCTATATCTCGCTGTCCCCATGCATGATTAGTTTCTACCACTCTTTCCATTCACTCTATGATCCTTGCAAATGGTTGATCCAAGAATATGCTCCCCATGATAGTGTTAGTATAGGCCTGACTGTTCTCATTATAGGAATGGTAGAAGATCTCTACCAATGCATCATCAACTATCTTGTGGTCAGGGATATTCCTTAAATATTAGTGACCCGTTTCCAAGTAGTATTGATTGAGTCACTAGGAAGTTGCTCGAAGTTATTGACCTAATCCTTCAACTTGAGCTTCTTTGATCTTGGGAAGTACCTCTCTAAAATGGCCTTCTGCAAGTCTGCCCAACTGGTGATTCAACTCTGCGGGAGCTCAGATAGCTATAATGCTGCATTGCCAGAAGAGACGACGGGAAGACACGAAGTGCCACAACATCTATAGACAGATCCTGTGTTCCCATCTCACTCTTGTAGACAAATACCATATTATGTAGGTGGCTATGAGGATCCTCCGATGGTAAGCCCGCAAATAACCCATGATTCTGCAACATTTGAAGTAACCCACTCGGGTATACGAACTTTGTATCTGCCACTAGTGGCAGCAACACAATAATTCTAGTCACCTCTATAGCCATAGGATTCAGCTTATAGTAATCCTTAAATTATGGAGCAATGTCCTCCAAAGGAGGTGCATTCTCATTCTTAGCATCCTCATCGTTATTCCTGTTCAGAGCTGCATTGGCTATATTTTTTGCATTATCTCAAGCCATTCTCCTCAACTTCTGTGGATCTTTATGTCAAACAGAGTTAAGGTATTGGCTTGACTTCGAGTGTTGGGCATACACTACACTTACACCCCAAAAAGGAACAAAAAAACAATCAAAAGTAGAATAAGGAAACTAAGGATTAACACTTGAATTACTAATGAATTCACTGAGTCTAGCCATATTCCCTACCACGGCGCCAAAATCTTGATGTCGCCAAGTTACACCTCCTTTTTAAAGGATAAAACAGTCATTGTCAAGAAATAGAACCTAACAAAGGCTAAGGTTAAACCCACAGGGAATACATAGACTCAAGAGAATTCACCATTTTTCAATCCGAATGATTAACCACTTCCCCAAGGGGGGGAGGGGGTTGCAATAATCAATGAGAAATAAAACTAAACTATCATAAGAGAGAAGTCAATATGGAGAGAAACTAGGGTATTGTGTTTCCCATGATTCCCTAACTTAGCATCACCGGATAACCTAATTCTTTTCTAATGTATAGCATGCAGGAACGATAAGTTATGTTCACTAAGCCTTTTAGTCAAAGGTGACAGGTGAATTTCACTATGTGACTTGGCCTATGTCCATAGTGTGCATTACCTCCCTTGGCCTAATTTGGTTGATTAGACGAGAACACACCAATCGAATCTTGTTAATTAATCTCTTTTCTTATTTATTACTATCTTGGTCTAGTCAGTAACTCTGGGCAGGTTTTGATATTGGTCACCACTAGAAAACATGTAAAATGAAGAGAGTTAATTAATACATGCATATACACCTTCCAATTATTATGAATTATCCGGTGTTACTTGTTAGTTCTTCATGATTCCCACAACCCCAATTGTGAATTTAGCTACTCATACTATGTGTAGATGTAAGAAATATGAATTGAGAAGACATAATTAAACACTTATACGGTAGAATTATGAACAAGCAAAATCCAACTTCAATAAGAATCACAAGCTTAAAGATGAAATTTGAACACAAGTGCTCTAAAAGACTCTCTAATATGATCTTACAATTTTTTTTCTCTCTAAATATTGAATTCTCTAAGTACTAGGCAAAAAGATCTTGAAAAATAACCTTAAAAACTATTTATAATAATTAAAATTCAAGTCCTAAACAAAATAGGAGAATTGTTCGGCATACCATACCAAAGGTCATTACAGGTTGTATTGCATTTTAGGGCCCGTAATCGATGTCTCATATTCAGCTGCTAGAAATTTATACATCAACTCTACAACACTCCTCTATGACTCATAAAGTGATTTACAACCCGTAAAGAGGGTTTTGTTCGATAAAATTCCTGAAAGTCCAACTCTCTGATCTTCAGGACACAAACCATCTTCTACGACTCTTACAAACTTCTATGACTCGTCTGTATGCTCGTAGAATAAATTTCAAAAAATAGACCCTCACTGAAATTGTCCACGAAACCATCCTACGACCCATAATGGGACTCGTATAATAACAAGACTCAGCAACTTCTGCAATTTTCCCCAAAATCAAGGCCAACCTATAATCCTGCAAATATAAATATAAAAACACATAAAATCAACTAACAGCGCATTAAGAACACACAAAATTTCAAGTTTTAAGCATTAAAAGTATTGTATTTTGGCAGCACGCCATTGTTTAAAATAGGTACGGATAGAAAGGATGCTTCTAATAGACAAGAATGTTGGATCTTAGATTTGAGATCAATAATTTGAATGATAAGGTTGTTTTGGGTTCCCTCTGGGGTCCTGCATTTCTCAATATAGAGTTTTCAGTATGGTTTTGGCTTTCTAGGGTGGTTTGGATGATTTCAAATAATTTTGGCACTGTTAGGTGGAATTTGGTGATAAAGACAGGAGTTAGAAAAGTTTTTGAGTAAGTTTGGAGTTTTCCTTCAAGATGAGGTCCCTATCATGGCCTTGTTCACTTTGGGGGGGGGGTGCTTATGAGTCTAGTGAAGAGTGTAGGCCCAACATCCTTGCTCTTCATGCTTGAGACTACGATTGTCCGTAATTTTTACAGAAGAAAGTCCTTTTTAGTAGTGCATGTTGTAATGACCGTCCAAGTCATTTTATCCACTCCTCGTTCTTTTTCAGTATTTAGAGCTTTCTTGTAGCAACCCTAGATCATTTATGACTTGCTGACTTTGATAGTTCAGTTGCCTGGTCGTTTATTTAGTTTTTATACTTGTTTTTGTGTTTTTGAGCTCTTAGAGTTTTAAGGTTGACTTTGGTGAAAACACTTATAAGATGGGCTCAAAATGGAATTCTGACGGTTTCATCAATTCCAAAATAGTCATACTAGGTTAGGAGAATGGTAGGCTCAAATATCAAGATCTCGGTGTGAGTTTGTACCACATTTTGCATTTTAACCTTTAAAATTGACCAATTGTTGACTTTGGTAAACATTTTTAGAAAATGCAATCAGATGGAAATTTTGGTAGCGTGGTTAGCTCTAAAACATTGAGTTTGGTCTAGAATGACCTTTCATTCAACTCTCGAGGCTTCCGGACACATTTTGAGCCTTTTAGTGGAATATAATTTAAAAATCCCTTAGAAATGGGACCTATATTTAGTCATAATGACCTAGTATCAAAGTTTCGACTGCACCATTGAATCCATAACTTCAAATTTGGTGGGGTATCAAAGTCTGTTTGCATCCATGGGGTTCCATATGAATCCCGAATGCCCAACGAAAATTTTTGGACTTTGCCTAACTTGTTGTTGCAGCAAAAATATGGTGCAGACAACTTTGCTCTCCATGATCGCGGGTCCCAAGTTTGAATGAATCCATAAGTTAGTAAAAGAATTTGTAGGTTATCTCCAGAAGGCCACAACCTCACTTGTTCTATCCAATGGATCATTTCATATTATCATTGGTCATGCCAAGATGATTGAGGGTATTAGGACTGTGAGGCAGGATGGATGCAAGAGGTTTCATTAGTAGGGACATTTTGGTGGACATCCTCCTAGGGTCAAGGATCATCAAGGACAGGGTGCTCAGGTTTACCAGATTAGACCAGTTTTTGCAACTATTCAGGGTATCCAGATAGCAACTAGACCTAAATCTAGCTACCCTAGTCATGACAATTCAGTAGATTCAGGAGGACGTATTGGTCCTTTAGGTCATCTTCCCTAAAGTTTTGATCCCCAATATTACTTTATACATGATAAGTTTATCCATAAGGCAAGAGATTGTTCCAAGCATTCTCCTACTTGTTTTCAACCCGGGGCACAGATGGCTCAGTCCATGCCAGCTCCAACAGCTAGAGGTGCCTCTAAGAGTACTAGTAGTAGTACTAGAGATCATAGAATTAAAGTTCTAAATGATAAACAAGACTAAAGACAAAAGAGCTAATAAGGAGCTAATGGATGACTTTCAACCTTTCGCTACAAGGAAGGCCATCAAAATCAAATAATCTCAAAAAATCACTCACCAATATTTATACCAATATACGAGGAATGGTGATGACCATAAGCAGGATACTAAAAACAGAAATTGCATCATTATAAAAGAAACAATTGACAATAAAAAAAAGACAATACCTTAAAGGAGGTTCCTAGTAAAGGAAAAGGAAAATAGGTGATGAAAACACAGTGAGCAGTTCCCAGAAGAACAACAATCAAGTCAGTGATAAAAGAAGATAAAAAAGCAACAAAATCACAAAAATAAGGGATATTCATAACAACATGCTGATTAATAACATAGAGAGATAAAACTGGTAATGGTAGACATATCTCCAATAACTGTGTAGTAAACAAGGATAAAAAAAGTGAAGGACCTACTCAATTGCATAAGGATGACCAAAATAGTAGAAAATCCTTTATGTGGAAGATCAGAAAGAGAAGTGTTATAAGCTTTGAATGGAAGCCCCGGTAAACGATGGCAGATGAACATAAGGATGAACTACGGAAAGGCAGTGAAACAAACGATCTATATGTGATGGGGAATCGACAAGACTAAGAAGCTACACTAGATATTATGATGGGTATGTTTCGAGTCTTTACCTTTGATTGTTATGATTTGATTTGAGACTTTTTCTGTTTCTACTCCTGTTGGTGAGTCCATCCTAGCTGAAAGGGTGTATCAAGATTATACGGTGACTATCTATCATAGAGATACTTTGGCAGACCTGATTGAGTGAGAGATGATTGATTTTGATGTGATCCTTGGCATGGACTAGCTTCATGCCTGTTATACATCTATTGATTGTAGGACTCGAATTGTCAAATTTCAGTTCTCGAATGAATCGATCATAGAGTGTAAGGGTGATTTTGTTGCGCCTAAGGATAAATTTATTTCTTACCTTAAGGCAAGGAAGCTGATCTTTAAGGGATGTATCTATCACCTCGTATGTGTCAAGTCTTACGATGTTGAGCCTCCTACCTTTAAGTTTGTCCCGATTGTGAATGAGTTTTTTGAGGTGTTTCCTGAGGATCTACCTGAAGTCCCTTCTGACAGGGAGATATACTTTAGGATTGGTGTTCTTCCTGACACCTAACCTATTTCTCTTCCGTCGTAATGAATGGCCACAATTGAGTTGAAAGAGTTGAAAGAACAGTTGAAATATTTGCTAGAGAAAGGCTTTATTAGGCCAGAGTGTTTCTCCATGGGGTGCTCCTGTTCTGTTTGTGAGGAAGAATAATGGTTCCCTTAGAATGTATATTGACTATCTCTAGTTGAATAAGGTAACATTCAAGAATAAGTATCCCTTTTCAAGGATTAATTACTTGTTTGACCAACCTCAGGGTGCCACTGTTTTCTCCAAGATAGATCTTAGATCAGGCTATCACCAATTGAAAGTGAGAGAATGTGAATCCCAAAAATGGCTTTTCGAACCTGATATGGTCACTTCAAGTTTTTGCTATTGTCCTTTAGGTTGACAAATGCATGCACATGTAGCCTTGATAGACTGGATGAACAAAGTATTCAGATAGTACCTTAATATGTTTGTGATTATGTTTATAGATGATATTTTGGTGTATTCCCGAGATAAGAAGGAGTATGCTAATCACCTCAGAATCACTTGACAGACACTCAAGGATAATGAATTATATGTAAAGTTTTCAAAGTGTGAGTTTTGGCTCAAATTTATGGCATTTATAAGCCATATAGTTTCGTGTGATGGAATTCGAGTGGACACTCAAAAGATCGAGGCAGTTAAGAACTGTCCTAGACCAACCTCTCTGAGTGATGTAAGAAGTTTTCTAGCTTTAACTAGTTACTACCATAGATTTATTGATGGGTTCTCTTTCATATTTGCACTGTTGATTAGACTGACTTAGAAGAAGGTCAAGTTTCAGTGGTCCAGTGAGTGTGAGAGGAGTTTTCAAGAGTTAAAAAACAAGCTTGATCATTACTCTAGTGTTGACCTTGCCTGAAGGAATTGATGGATTCATCATTTATTGTGATGCCTCGAGAGTAGGATTGGGATGCGTATTGGTGCAGAAGGGTAAAGTTATTGCTTATGCTTCTAAGAAACTCAAGGTGTATGAGAGGAATTATCCCACACATGACTTAAAATTGGCAGCGGTGGTGTTTGCTCTCAAACTATGACGCCACTAATTATATGGAGTAGATGTTTATGTCTTCATAGACCATAAAAGCCTACAATATGTCTTCACCTAGAAGGAACTTAACTTGAGGCAGAAGAGATGGCTTGAGTTGTTTTAGGATTATGACACAAGCATCCTCTACCACCTAAGTAAAGCTAATATAGTTGCTATTTCTCTTAGAAAGTTGTCTATAGGAAGCACCACCTATGTGGAGGAAGAGGAGAAGACGCTAGCTAAAGAGGTTCACATACTGGCACGATTGGGAGTTCAACTAGATAAATTTAGTAAAGGTGGCATTCTCATGAACAATGGGTGCGCATCATCTCTGGTAGTAGAGGTGAAGGAGAAACAAGACCAATACCCATCTTGCTGCAATTGAAGGCAAATGTGTATAAGTAGAAGGTAATGGCTTTCACCAAAGGGAAAGATAGAGTATTGAGATACTAAGACAGATTGTATGTTCTGGATGTTGATGGTATTCACGAGATGATCATGGCAGAAGCCCATAACTCCAGATACTCCATCCATCCCGGTTCAACTAATATATACCATGACTTGAGAGTTTATTGGTGGAGTGGAATGAAAAGAGATGTTGTCGAGTTTGTTTCTAAATGCCCCAATTGTGAATAAGTTAAAGTTGAGCATCAAAGGCCATGTGGAGTAGCTTAGAACTTTAAAATCCCTAAGTGGAAGTGGAAGATGACTAATATGGACTTCATCATAGGCTTACGAAGGTCCCATGGATAGCATGATTTGGTTTGGGTGATAGTTGATTGGATGACAAAATCTGCACATTTCTTGGTAGTAAAGACAACTGAAATCTCAGAGGATTACGCCCAATTAAACGTAAGAGAGATTGTTAGACTACATGGAGTTCCCCTTCATATCATCTCAGATAAAAGACCCCAATTCACTACCCAATTTTGGAGATCCTACCAGAAAGGCTTGGGTTCGAAGGAGAATCTCAGCACTGCTTTTTACCCACAAGTTGATGGCCATGCACTGCGCACAATTCAAACTTTGGAGGATATGTTGAGGGCCTGCGCCATTGACTTCAAGGGTAAATGGTATGATCATTTGCCTCTGATTGAGTTCGCCTACAATAACAGTTTTCATTCGAGTATTCAGATGGCCTGTAGGCCCTATATGGAAGGAGATATTGATTGCCAATTGGATGGTTCAAGATAGGCAAAGCAGAGTTGATTGGGCTAAACATGGTACACCAAGTTACGGAGAAAGTGAAGATCATTTGAGAGAGATTAAAGACTTTCTAGAGTCAACAGAAATTCTACACCGATGTTAGAAAAAGAGACATAAAGTTTGAGGTTAACGATTGAGTGTATTTGAAAGTGTCACCCATGAATGGTGTAATGCAATTTGGAAAGAAAGGGAAGTTGAGTCTGAGGTATATTAGTCCTTACCAAAGTATAAAGAATGTGCATAATTTAGCTTTTGAGTTAGAGCTACCACCAGAGTTAGTAGCCATTCACCCAGTCTTCCACATTTTCATGCTTAAAAAATGTTTGGGAGATTCACAGTTGGTTGTGCTTGTTGAGAATATTGGAGCTAAGGACAACTTGAGCTATAAGGAGGTTCCTATTCAAATCCTTGACTAACTGGTTCGCAAGTTGAGAACCAAAGAGATTGCATCTATCAAGGTGCTGTGGAGAAATTAGTTTGTAGAAGAAGCTACTTGGGAAGCTGAAGAGGATATGAAGGCCAAGTACCCTCGTTTACTCTTTCCTGCTGATGATGAGAGAGTTTATTGTAATTATTCTGTTAAACCCCGTAATTAACTCAATTGAGGTGAATGGTTCGATTGGAAAACTATTGAGAGCATTTTAAAATTTAAATTTAAGTAAGTTCGCGGTGCGTAAATATTGCAAGTTAAGTGAATGGACGGATGAAATAAGTTGGAGTCGAAAGTCCTCAATTGGTTTTAAAATAGAAAGTTTGGAATCTAATTGGGCAATATGCAAACAAGGAGCCCTAAATTGCAATTTTAAGAAATATGGAGTCTATATATAAGTATATGACTTAGAATTTTCAGCATTTTTCTTGGGGTCTTCTAGACTTAGCAATAAAAAAAAAACCTTGAAGAAGAGAGTTGAAGAAGAAGAGGAAGGTGAGGAAGGTCTTCATCAATTAAGGTAAGTCTCTACTTCAAAATTTTTT
>JAABOM020083926.1:0-27500 GCA_011800125.2 Solanum clarkiae | reverse complement strand
TGCATACACTTATCTTGTGTCATGGACTATTTTGAGATATGTTTTAAAAGTAGATTCTGAAAATTTTATGAGATGATGATTAAGTTGCAATTTTTTACATGCATGTTGTATTACTAGCTGATGATTAATTCCTTACAATCTACCTTTAAGTACATTCAGGGATGAATGTTCCCAAGGGGGAGATATTGTAATGACCGCAGTTTACGAGCCTAAGAGTACAAAATAGATGGACAGAAAATTATTTGGAGTGAGTTTACTGGGTGACTTATGGCCCATCGATGGACTTATGGCTCGTAGGTTGGTCCTTAAATATGAACTTGAACAAAGGAAAAAAGTTTTCAAGTGTGGGGTAATCCACACACCCAATGACGACCCATAGAAAGGATAATGAATCGTACATAGGTTTGTGGATGAGGGCCTTAACATGAAGAAAGTTTGGAGTTTGCTGAAAAGTAACCTATGATTAACAGGACAGCCCGTAGAAGCCCTTTGTGAATGGGTTCCAGTAAATGAGAAAAAATGACTAAGTGTGGAAGGACTCTACGAGTCCAACCATGAGCCGTAGATCAAAGGACGAATCCTAGAACGGGTTCATAGTTAAGGGTCAAGAAATCAGTTTTAAAAGTTTTGGAAAAGTTAACAAGATGAACAGAGACTACGGTCCATGTTTCAAACCAGGGCCAATAAACGGGCTTTCGTAGACTTCATCTGGCAGTTTTAGTGAAGGGCAGTTTTGTTATTTTCACAAATTTTATTCCTACACTATATTGCTTTTGGGATCTCAAGAGGTCTAAATCAGACCTTAAACCCTAGGAACCCCCATTCTCTTCATTTTTTCAATTCCTAACTAAAGCATTATTCTCTCTATATGGAAAGACAAAAAGGGTTGAGGTTTTAAGGTTCTTCGCAAAGGCTTCAAGGTTCTTCCCAAAGGCTTCAAGTTCGATTTTCCTAAGCTTATTGAGCTATGTGAGTTTGATTTCTGGGTTTCCTTTTACCCACAAAGTCTTTCATAATGTATTTTATCTTTTTTATGCATGCTAATGATAATTTTACAATATATTATGCTATTAAATGATCTCAATGGTATCCTATAATGTTTTACTAAGTATTTCACACATATTGAAGTTATTAATGATGAGTTTTGTTAATGATGAAGTGTGGACAGTTTTACATTTTTTAAATGAGTATATTTTTATGATTTATGCATGATTATGTGATTTATGATGGCTCCAATTTAAAAGCCTAGCCTACCTAGTTTTAAATAAAGCTTTGCATGATTTATGCCGATGACTAAGGCATTAAAGATGAGTTTTAAAGTTATGATTTGTCAAAGATATAAGCATGTTGACAATTATCCTTAAAATGTTTAAGAAGGTCCCCAAGATGAAAGAGCAATACTCACATAGTGTTTCCTTAAGTCTGAGCTACTCTTATGAATTGCTACTTATGATTCTAAGTGTCATAATTTCACTAAGCTATATTTTAAAGATTTCGTGGGATCACTTAGCACCGAATGTGACATTAAGGTGGGGTTCGGTAAGGGAACTTTACTAGCAACCTTTTATCGCATTATCCATGTACCACCATAAGAGCCCTTGTAGGCTAGGCTAGTGGATCCACATAGGCCATTTATATTATTTAAGATGCATGCGAAGTGAAAGAATACCACTCAACAAGTGATATCCCCATGCCAATGTAAGGGGTTATGTTGGATTTTATATAGTAGCTCACATAGTCTTTTATGTAGATTAAGGTTTTCTCCCACAAGTATATAACTTTGTGATATGATTCCTTTACATGTGACTACTTCTCATGCATTAACTCTTATTCATATCGAGCAATATTCCTTGTGCATGCTTAAGCTTATATTTATGTATCTTAATACCTCATGTATGCTTATATGTTTTACTTATGGATGATGGCATTACGATTTCATGCTTGCATTGTATCTCACATACTAAGTACATTCCAACGCACTAACACATATTTTTTCTTAAATGATTTAACCATATAGGGACAGGTAGCCTTCCACCTATTTGTGGACAGTTTTTGGCATTCAAGACTAGTACTTTTACTGTGGTGAGACCTTAGTTCAGGACTCTACCATTTTCTATTCTACCTTGTATTTTCTTTTGAGATGATGTATATGTTAGCCTTTTGAGGATTTACTTTCTATGTTATTAAACATCGGACTCTTTTCTATTTGATGAAAATCCACCATTACTGGTTTCGTCCATCGATATTTTAGTCGGTATGCATTATGGACAAATATGTTGATGCTTCTTTTTAATGTTGTTCCATTGCATAAATTGGCCCGATAGACCCTTTTCCTCATTTTTATTCTGGAAAGTTAACTTAATACCTATGAATGCTTAAGATATTATAGACGGCTTGGATGAAGTGCTTTCGGGTATCTCATTCGTCGTGTGACGACTAGGCCCTAGATAGGATCGTTACAATACTCAAAAATGATACTTAACTTAATAATCATATTGCCACCATGTATCCCAGATGCAATGATATAGTCTCCTTTTGGAGTTATTAGAAAGTCTCAAGGTCAATAATAACTTTTGTGGATTTGAAGAAAAAAAGTATCATCATGTAAAGTCAAACGATATTCAATTTTTCTGATCTTGAAAAATAAATAAGTATATTACGTTTCAATTCATTGACAAAGTGTTATACTTTATCTTATTTATGCATAACTATTTCTTAATTTTTTATATTAATAGTATTTTACAAAAATATATAGTTATGGTTTGATATTTAAGAAAAAGAGGATCTTCTGTCTCATGGTAGCCTGAAGCAATCCCCTTATGAAAATTTCTTATTAGGTTTGTCATATACTTTGTATATTTATAGCGATTCATATGGCATCATTGAATCATACAAGTCTTGGATAAGACTCTACAATGCAAAAGAATCATTTTCAAGTAGTGTTCGATTGATTACATATTAATTAATATTTGATTGATTAATCTGAGATTATTGACCAAAAAAAATGTCTAAGTCACTTCGCTATTTTATCTAAGTCACTTTTTTTTATCCATCTTAGACTAAATATCAATGACATCTATTTTTGGCAATATTGTTTATAGTTATTGGATTTTAAAATATGTGAATGAGAAATGAAATATTATTTTCTGAAAAGTCATTAAGAGAAAAAAGGTAATATGAATAGCATATTTTTATATTGAAGAGTTGTGACTTTTTTTTACAAGATTGTGACTTTTTCAATTAGTTCTAACTTTTCTAAAGGAGCGTGCCTTTTCCAAAGATTGTGTCACGTCTCGAGAGAGTACCCTTCGTGTCACGCTCCGAGCCTACACCGTGGACGTAGTCGGCACTCAGGAATCGCTGCTGGTCCCCAAGTGAATCTTTTGGTCTGGCTACTTTGCTCAGTGAAAGACTTAAACATTGAAAATAGGGCTGGAGGTAAGCATAATCACTGAATTCATTTCTGAAGCATAATGAAACAAATCAACTGGAAAAGTCAACATTCTGAAAGGAATACTAAACATTGTCTATCAGTCTATGAAGCCTCTACTAAGCATGACTAGAGAATGGGTACCTTGACAGGCCACGGCTAACCCACAATAAACAAAAGCAATTGAAACTGATGGAAAAAACATATACAAGCCTCTGGCTGCAAAGAAGTCTCACCACTGGTTACGTAGAAATGCTGAGTCGCCCGAGATATGTCTATTGGGGAACTCTGTCACCTAAACTACATCAAAAAATGATGCAAGTCCCAAAGGACATCAGCATATCGAATGTACGGTATGTAAAGCAGCCAAAAACAGGAAAAATCAGGGTACAAGGATCAAGTCACTGATTTAATGCAAGATTAAGTTAAAACATAATTAAAGCATTATAGCAAAATAATCTGATTTCATGCGTAAATAGATATAACTCTATTTGTATCTGAAAATACTGCATACTGTAACTTGGGGAGTTTCTCTAATCGACAACCATCACTATGAGCTTCGTGAGGATACAACATACTCGCCTACATTGTCAAGGGCATCCCACACCTTTCCACGGTAAGGGATGAAGTGTTATGGATCCATATAAATTGGGTCATCTCAGTGGCACATGAGGAGTTGTACATAAGGTACAATCCTAGCTAGCTACGTAATTTGTGGGGTTAGAGTTGTTGAACTCAAACTCACCTCGGTGCTTAATACTACTCCCCAAATATGCACTGTGCTTAATAGTTGTAAGAGAATGTCCCACTTTAGAGGTAGCCGAAACTATACTACTGAGAGCTTTGGCTTCATATTTTTTCCATAAACTAGTTTTTCAGGACTTATTTCATGATGCAATCTCAAGGAAATCTTATTTGAACCATACTTAAGTCTGGGTAAATGCTTATAGAAAGCTGATCATACTTCAATGAAAGTAAAAACTTATTGGGGAAAATAATTCTCAAGAAAATATGATTCTTGTAACTGCAATAACTTCAAGACTTAATGAAACATGCTCAACCATGAAATTCTGAAAGTAAAATAATAATTTCAATAAAATTTGCGTGAGAAAACCTTAGCGTATCACAGTATTTCACAAGAATGAAACTGACTTAGCCCTTGACTAGATTTCGTTCTAAGAATATGGAACAACTTCAAAAGTATGATTTTTAGATAGACTTACATACCTGGCATGAATTTTCTTAAAGATTTGAAGAACCCTTTTCCAAGCCCTAATCCCCCTTACGCTCCCTAACTGTTGCTCTAAGTAGTGTTCATAAAAAGTGAAAGGGAATTTGCGTAGATTTTTGAATTTTAGGGCTAAAATGAAAGGGTTTTAGTCTAGGATGGGTAGAGAATTGTCTGGAATGTCCCTCGAAAAATTTTAAAATTTTTGAACATTGAGGGAACAGGTCTGCCTCGCAGACCTGTTGCGAAATAGAGCATTTTCTTTCAAAAAATTTCCCAACAAGTTTTCCTATTTTCGTTAAAAAATTTCTTAAAAAACTAAGTATGGGTCCCGCGATCAGGGCGCATCATGGCCCTGACATGTACTCATAGTGTTTCGCATTTAATTATGAAAATTTTTGACTCAGTTGCTCTAAAATCAGGTCGAGACCATGTTTCCACTCCATTTTTTGTGTTGATCGTAAATTCAGTCTCAAGTTTACAAATGGAGCATAGGAAGATGTGTTATGCGCACGTCTCCCCTCTAGGGGTATTATGGTAATTTCACCGAGTGTTACAATATCTCCCCCTTGGGATCATTTACCCTCGCATAATAACGATATCATGGATTAACTCAACGTATACAAGGTTTTCCAACTAGAACAAATGCAAATATTCGAAATCAAGAGTAGAAATTTTACCTTCAAGATCCTCATTGGGGGGCACGAACAAGTGCAGATATTTTGTTTTCATATCTTCCTCTGTTTCCCATGTAGCTTCCTCAGTGAGTTGATTTCTCCATAGCACTTTAACCAAAGCAATCATTTTCGTTCTCAATTTATGCACTTGGCGGTCAAGAATATGAACCAGAACCTCTTCATATGACAAACTATCTTTAATCCCAACACTCTCTACAAGAACAACCAGGGAGGGATTTTCCAAGCATTTCTTAAGCATGGAAACATATAATACCATATGTATAGCACCCAGTTCTGCTGGTAATTCTAACTCATATTCCATATTACCTATTCTTCTCACAATCTGATAAGGTCCAATATACCGTGGACTCATGCCTCTTTCCTTCCATATCTCATGATACCCTTCATCGGTGAAACTTTTAGATACACCCAATCACCTACCTTAAATTCCAAATCTTTCTTTCTAACATTAATATATGATATCTGACGGCTTTATGTGGTTTTCAACCTCTCTCGGATGATTTTCACCTTGATAGCTTAGTGAACCAAGCCAGGCCCTATCAATCTACCTTTACCAATCTCGAACCAACTAATAGGCGATATACATCTCAGCCCATAAAGGGCCTCGTATGAAGCCATCTGTATGCTAGCTTGAAAACTGTTATTATAAGAAAATTCTATCAAGGGTAGATGATCATCCCAAATACTTTTGAAGTCTATGAAACATTCCCTTAATATTTCCTCAAGAGTCTGTATGGTTCACTCTGTCTGCTTATCTGTCTGAGGATGGAAAGCTATACTGAGATTAACCTTCGTGCCAAGCCCCTTCTGAAAGGACTTTCAAAATTATGTTGTGTGAACTGGGCTCCTCTGTCTGAGATAATAGATAAAGGAACTCTATGCAATCTTATAATTTCTCAGATGTATAGCCTGGCATAATCCTCTGCAATATCAGTTGTTTTAACCTGTAGGAGATGAGCTGATTTGGCCATTCTGTCTACTATTAAACAAATGGAATCATGATGTCTTTGAGACCGCAGTAATGCTATTACAAAATCTATGTGAATCATCTCCCATTTCTACTCAGGGATGTTTATATTCTAAGCCACACCACAAGGCCTCTGATGTTCTACCTTGACTTGTTGGCAATTTGGGCACCTTCACACAAACTCGGCAATGTCTCTCTTCATGCTACTCCACCAATATATCTCTCATAGATCCTTGTACATCTTTGTAGAGCCCCGATGAATAGAGTATCTGGTACCATGGGCTTCTGCAAGTATTCTATCCCAAAGGTCATCCACATCAAGAACACACAATCTACATTGATACCTTAGCACCCTATCTCCTCCTTTTGTAAAAACTAATACTTTCAGCTTCTAGACATCTTTTTTCAGTTGGAGAAGAATGGGATTCCGATCTTACTTTTCTTCCACCTTCACAACTAATGAAGACTTAGCCCCATTCAGAAAAACTACACCTCCTTCATCTATATCAGCAAGTTGGACCCTTAATCGTGCGAATTTGTGCACTTCCTTGGCCAACTCTCTCTCCTCATCCTCAATATGAGCAGTGCTTTCCATGGATACCCTACTAAGAGAATTAGCAACTACATTAGCTTTACCTGGGTGATAGAGGATGCTCATGTAGTAGTCCTTCAACAACTCTAACTATCTCCTCTGCCTCAGGTTCAAATCTTTCTGACTGAATACATATTACAAACACTTGTGGTCGGTGAACACATCCACATGCCCACCATAGAGGTAGTGTCTCCAAATTTTGAGAGCAAACACCATCGCAGCAAGCTCAAGATCATGAGTTGGATAGTTCTTCTCATGAGTCTTAAGCTTTCTGGAGGCATATGCTATCACCTTGCCTTTCTGTATTAGTACACACCTCAAGCCAACTTTGGAAGCACCACAGTATACAACAAAGCCATCTGTTCCCTCTGGTAGCGAAAAAACTGAAGTTGTAGTTAGTCTAGTTTTCAACTCCTAAAAACTATTCTCACAAGCCTTTGACCATTGCAATTTAACTTTCTTCTGGGTCAATTTGGTCAAGGGAGATGATATAGCTGAGAAACCTTCTTCAAAGCACCTGTAATAACCAACCAAACCCAAGAAACTTCTTATCTCAATTGGAGTTGTGAGCCTTGGCCATTTCTTCACTACCTCACTTTTTTGGTAATCCACTCTAATACCTTTCCCCGATACAATATGGCCTAGGAATGCCACAGATGCTAACTGTCACGGTCCAAGCATAGAACCTAGACGTGACATGGCGAATGGAAATCCAAAGGGACCCGAAACAAGCCTCTTAGCATATCATTTACACATCCTTGGTCATGGAAGCAATTAAATAACAACAAGATAGCATAAATAGGGAAAGAGGGACTAAGGGAAGTCTTTCATAGCATAAATCATCAAAGAGACAAAGCATAAAGCATAATTACATAACTTGTCCAATAACACCTCTAGCATAGATTGAGCGAGGGCCAAGACAACTTTTTGGGCTCACCCTCATAGTCATAAGCATCTAAACAAGAAAAGATCATTTACATAACATAGGATCAAAAACTATCGTCTTAGGAGTTGAGGACTCACGAAGCTTGCTTCAAGAGATAGTACTAGCCATGTGGAGGAGGTGGATGATTAAGTGGAGCTTTGATTCCTACATGGTAACATCACGTAGTCATAGAGTATGTGTTAGTACATTTGAATGTACTAAGTATATAGGATGAAATGCAACAAGATATAGGCAATATAAACAACATGCGTAATCATAAGTAAGAGATAGTATATTAGCAACATGGCATGTACGATCAATGTTTGAAGTAAAACATGCTTATAAAACATAATACATATGTAGGAAGAGACCATCATCATAGACCAAACAAACTAGTACTTGGAATCCAAGGCCTACCACCCCTTTTGAAGGCAATTGAGGTATATACCCCTCAATTGGTAGATGGGCATAGCACCCCCATCATAGTGGTCAAGGTATATACCCCTTTACTGGTAGATGGATATAGCACCCTTCATCATAGTGGTCAAGGTATGTACCTCCAACATCGTAGATGGACACAACACCCTCTATTATGTTGGTCAAGGTATATACCCCTTAACTGGTAGATGGACATAGCACCCTCCATCATAGTGGCTGAGGCACAGCACCCCCTCAACAAGGTATGGTCACTTGCAACACTATAGATACTTTTCATGAAATCAACACATTCATACATTACTTTTATCATCAGAAAGTCACTTGACTCATAGGTCATGCATTAGATCATCAATAACTCAAGAACCCTAAACCAAACATTTTATCAAACACTTCGTGGGAGTGTAATGCTAGTGTAAAATCATGCAAATTCAAGATTTAAATCATTCAAGAAAACTTGAAGTAAATCAACCCACCAACACTTGGTAACATCCTCAAGCAATACACATTGAAACTCTTTATCAAATCTCAAAATAGATCATAGATTCATAGATAAAAATATGCTTAAACAGTCACACTTTTATGAAACCCCAACATAGTTCATGGTCAAATTCATAATAAGAAGACCCATAAGTAAATCAACTTAGAAACATGCAATTTATGTGAAAAGGAAGCTTGGGCACCGTGGGTGAAAGGATACAATGGTTAAAACCCACATACCTCAACTTTGGAGAATTCCTTTTGAAGATTTGAATGAGAATTTGAAGCTTGAATGAATTCCTTAAGATTCGAAATGAGTTTGGGACATTTGATTTTAAGTAAAATATTTGGCTAAGTATTTGAGAGGGTTTTGGGGAATGTCTTGAATGATATGGGGTTGACAAATGACTAAGTATAGGTATTTTTACGTATAGGAAGGCTTAAAAGCCTTGGACCAAAATAGTTTTTGGAGCATAAAAATAACACTGATCCGCACCCTGACTGCGTCGTGCCAGGGGCGCGGATCGTCTCTAGAATTTGCAAATTTTAGAAATTTACAATTTGCTACAGTTGCTCTAAAATCAGGGTTAGACCCATTTTTCACTCAATTTTACCACTTTATCACCAATATGAAGTCAGATTTTCTTTACCACGTACAAATTTTGAGATATATGAAAATTACGATTATGAGCATTTCTGAGGCACATTTCCGAGGCAATTTTTGGGGTCATTTTACTAACCAAAAAGTAATATTTGGAAAACTTGGCATACAACTTATGATCTTTAAGGGTTCGAAGGACAATACTTAGATGTTCAGCATGTTCCTCCTCGGTTTTGGAGTAGATTAGGATGTCATCAATGAATACAATGACAAACATATCTAGATACTGCTTTAATACTTGATTCATGAGGTCCATGAAAGCTGCAGGGGCATTGGTCAAGCCAAATTACATGACCAAAAATTCGTAGTGTCTATAACGAGTTCTGAAAATTGTCTTTGCGATATCACTTTCTCGAACTTTCAACTAATGATAGCCAGATCTGAGATCTATTTTAGAGAAGCAAGTGGCACCCTGAAACTTGGTCAAACAAGTCATCAAGTTGGGGAAGGAGATATTTGTTCTTTATAGTGACCTTGTTTAATTGAATGTAGTCTATGCACATTCTAAGGGAACCATCCTTCTTTCGCACGAATCGGTCTAGGGCACCCCAAGGAGAGACACTTGGTCTAATGAAACCTTTTTTTAGAAGGTCCTTTTAACTGCTCATTTAACTCTTTCAGTTCTATTGGGGCCATTCTGTACGGTGGAATTGATATGGGTTGGGTATCTGGAAGGAAATCTATCCCAAAGCTTATCTCCCTATCAAGAGGGAATCTGGGTAGATCATCACGAAAAACTTCGGGAAACTCGTGTACAACTGGAACAGATTGAAGAGAGACACCCTCAGCACTGGAATCTCTAACTCTGACCACATGGTAAACACACCTCTTGGAGATTAACTTTCTAGCCTTAAGATATGAGATGAAACAACCCTTAGGCGCAACTGAACTACCCTTCCATTCTAAGACTGGCTCATTTGGAAACTAAAACTTGACAACGCTGGTTCTATAATCAATAGAAGCATAGCAAGCATAAAGCAAGTCCATGCCTAGAATAATATCAAAGTCGATCATATCTAACTCAACTAGATCGGCTAAAATGTCCTTGCGATAGGCTGAGACAGGATGATCTCTATTGACTCTTTGAGCCAGAATGGACTCACCTACAGGAGTGGATAGAATCAATGGCTCAAGAAGATGCTTAGGACTGATTTCGAATTTCATAGCTATGTAAGGAGGCACAAAATATAGAGTAGCTCCTGGGTCTACTAACACATAAACAATCATGAGGAAAGACCTTGAGCATGCCAGTGACTACATCTGGCGAATTCTCCATATCCTGGAGGTTGGCCATAGCATACAGATGGTTTGCACCTCCGACTGCCCTTGAAGAGTACCCCGAGGAGTCATTTTGCCTGTTGGTGCTGATGAAGATGACAGAGCCCTATGGCCTCCCTGATTTTGTCTTCCCATCGAGCAATTATTTAGAAAGTAACCCATCTGTCCATACCAGAAACAACCATTAGTACCCACAAGACACTCACTGGGATGGAACTTACCACACTTAACACATAATGGATGGCGAGAAGATCCTTGAGACATACTCCTTTGTGACTGGCTGCCTTGGGCTCTAAAATTCTTGGACCTTTGTTCATGTCAAACCTTTGGTGCTTGTGTATTGGCAAATGATGGAGCTGGCCCAAATGACTTTGACTGAAAAGGTGGGCGGCTCCCAATTCCAGTCCTTCTCTTTCGTACCTCCTGACTGGATGTCTTAGCCCTCTTATTGCGAAACTCCTCCCTATCCTTAAGTTTCTCCTCCTCAACCTACTACATGTATGTCATTAATCTGGCTATGTCCATATCTCCTATCAGTATAGCTGCCCTGCTCTCCTTGTTAGTCATTCGGGAGAGCCCAGCCACGAACAAACTCATCTTGCTTCTCATAGCTGCTACCATATCCAGGGCATAGCAGGAGAGCTGAGAAAACTTAAGACTGTACTCTTGCATACTCATTGACTCCTGCTTCAATTTCAAAAATTCTCTTACTTTTGCTTCCCTCAACTCTTGCAGGAAAAGACGACCCAAGAAGGTCTCCTCAAACACAGCCCAGCTTAAGAGTGGTACACCTTCTCCCCTATTCTTTTTCCATTGATCATACCATACTTTTTCCACCCCCTTAAGCTGGTAAGTAGCCATCTCCACACATTCGGCATTGGCCACATGCATAACCTGGAATACTTTCTGCAACTCATAGATGAATTTTTTTGGATCCTCCTTCAACGCTGACCCTGTGAACTCTGACGGATTTATCCTTAAGAACTCGAGGATCCTAGAAGTGTCGAGAGCATCCTGTTTGGCCACTCTTTGTTGAATCGCTGGTGCTGTCACCGCCTGAGTCAGAGTCTGAATGGCCTATCTGAGTTCAGAGTAAGAGATATTAGCCTGTGGTGGCTGCTAGACAAGCATAGCTAGGCCTCTTGGCCCCTCAGGAACTTGTGGTTCAGCCTGATTCACATTCTGTCTAGCAGGGCGTCCTCTACCCCTAGCTTGTGCAGGATGTCCACTACTCTTGTCAGAGACATGATTTGAAAACAATATGTGAACATACGAGTTAGAAGAGATTTAATCAGAGTTAAATACAGAAGCATGAAATGGAATACCAAAGAATATCAACACTTCCTTATGTTATGTAGCCTCCCCATTACGGATATGGTGCGCTTCATACCAATAATAAGGAATCTACTAGACACGGCTTCATAAACATCCAAAGACCTTGAACATTGTGCTCTGATACCAAGTTTGTCATGTCCTAAGCCTACACCCTGGATGTGGCTGGCACTCAGGAACCACTATTGGTCCCCAAGCGAACAACTTGGTCTAGCTACTTTGCTTAGCGAAAGACTTAACACTGATAACAAGGCTGGAGTAAACATATCACTGAATTCATGCCTGAAGCATAATGAAACAAATCAACTGGAAAAGTCAACAATCTGAAAGGAATACTAAACACCATTTATCAGTCTATGAAACCTCTACTAAGTATGACTAGAGAATGGGTACCGTGATAGGCCACGACTAACCTACACCAAAAGAAAGCAACTGAAACTAAAGGAAATAACATATACGAGCCTCTGGCTACAAAGAGTCTCACCACTGGTTACGTAGAAATGCTGAATCGCCCGAGATATGTCTACTGGGGAACTCTATCACCTGCATCTGCATCATAGAATGACGCAGGCCCTCAAAGAACATCAGTACATGGAATATACGATATGTAAAAAATCCAAAAACAGGAAAACTTAAGGTACGAGGCTCAAGTCACCGATTTAATGCAGGATTAAGTTAAAACATAATTAAAGCATTATAGCAAAATAATCTGATTTCATGCGTAAATAGATGCAACTCTGTATGTATCTGAAAATGCTGCATACTGTAACTTGGCGAGTTTCTCAAACCGACAACCATCACTATGAGCTTCGTGGTGATACAACGTACTGGCCTACGTTGCCAAGGCCATCCCACACCTTTTCGGGGTGAGGGATGAAGTGTTGTGGATCCATATAAACTAGGCCATCTCAGTGGCACATGAGGAATTGTACATAAGGTACAATCCTATCCTATGCTGGCTACGTAGTTTGTAGGGTTGGAGTTGTTGAACTCGAACTCGCCTCGGTACTCAATACTACTCCCAAAACATGCACTATGCTCAATAGTTATAAGAGAATGTCCCACTTTAGGGATAGCTGAAAATATACTTCTTAGAGCCTTAGTTTCATATATTTTCTATAAACTAGTTTTTCTGGACTTATTTCATGATGCAATCTCAAGGAATCTTTTTTCAACCATCTTCAAGTTTACATAAATGCTTATAGCAAGCTGATCATACTTCAATGTAAGTAAAAACATGCTGGGGAAAACAATTCTCAAGAAAATATGATTCTTGTAACTGTAATAACTTCAAGACTTAATGAAACATGCTCAACCATAAAATTCTGAAAGTAAAATAATAGTTTCAATAAAATTTGCATGAGAAAACCTTAGTGTATCATAGTATTTCACAGGAATGAAATTAACTTGGCCCTTGAGTAGATTTCATTCTAATAACATAGAACAACTTCAAAATTAGGGTTTTAGATAGCCTTACATACATGGCACTAATTTTCTTGAGGATTTGAAGAACCCTTTTCCAAGCCCTAATCCCCCATATGCTCCCTAACAATTGCTTTAACTGGTGTTCGTGAAAAGTGAAAGGGAATTTACGTGGATTTTAGAATTTTAGGGCTAAAACCACTTTAAAACGATAGGTTTTTCATATAATATGGGTGGAAAAATGTCTGGAATGCCCTTCGAAAAATTTTAAAATTTTTGAACTTCAAGGGAACAGGTCCGCGTCACGGACCTATCGCATAATAGAGCATTTTCTGTCAAAATTATTTGAACAAGTTTTCCAATTTCTGTCGAAATACTTTTTAAAATAAACTAAGTGTGGGTCCGTAACCAAGGCATACCGCAGCCTTGACGCGTACTAACACTATTTCAAATTTAATTACGAAAAATTATTTTCAACTTGGTTGTTCTAAAATAAAGTCGAGACTATTTTCCCACTCCATTTTTCATGTTGATCGCAAATCCAGTCTCAGATTCGCAAACGGAGCATGGGAAGACGCGTTATGCGCACGTCTCTCCTCTAGGGGTATTATGGTAATTTCACTAGGTGTTACACTTGGCGTGGCCGGCACTCGGAGACTATTGCTAGCCCCCAAGCGAACCACTCGGCCTCATCACATTCGTTCAATCATATTCTAATAGCAGAAGACATCAATGTATAAGAATACATAAAGAAAGGAAATGTCAAATGATAAATAAAGGCCAAAGGCCAACATCTGATCCATAAGTTATGCAAGACTAGTATGAAAGAAAACTAGCCAACATAACATCCAATCAGAACTCAACAGTCTAGTCTATGAAGCCTCTAAAACATCTGAATAATGGTTTCAATGACATACCAATGGCTACCTCTAAATAGAGTAAGATAAGTCTAACTCAAGCTAAAATGAAAACATAATGTCCTCTGAGAGTAGGGGAGGGTTCACCAATCAACTGAAAGCAAATGCGTCCTTAACGAGGCGCCTGTTGATGACCGCTAGTACCTATCTCTGTATCAGGAGAAGATGCAGGCCCAAATAGACATCTGTACGTGAAATGTAAGATTATGTAAAATGGCAGAAAGAAATATATAATAGAAGAATAACATAATCTCAAAAGAACTCAACTCAAGAAATAGGAAACTCAATCATCATGTCAAGAGTCTAAAGTAATGCAATTTAGACAATGACTACTCATACATTATCTATGTCACGACCCAAGCCTAGGGCCTAGACGTGACACGGTGAATGGGAAACCCGAAGGGGCCCAAACATGCCTCTTAGCATATCATATACACATCTTTAGTTGCAGAAGCAATGTAAACAAGGTCCAATGGGATAATAATAAGAAGGGAAAGCGGGACTAGGGGAAATCTTTCACAATAACTTAGACATTAAAGGATTCAAGCTCAAAACATAGATAATCATATTATCCAACAACACCTCTACTAGTGAATGGAACGGGGTTCAAGACACTTCCCGGGCTCACCCTCAAATAATAAGTATCCAAAAAGTTATACAAGTCTTAGTAAAGAAAAGGCATGAAAGTAAACTAGATATTGTCGTCGGAGTTGAGCACTCACCAAAGGCTTTCTTCAAACAAATCAACTAGCCATGTGGAGGAGAATGATTAATAGGATCTCTGATCCCTACATGTGATATCATGTATGTATAGAGTATGTGTTAGTACTTTGAATGTTCTAAGTATGAGGGATGCAATGCAACAAAGATATAAGCCATAATAATCATGATGCATAATCATAATCAACGGATATAAACTCAGTATGACATGTATGATCAATGCTTGTATTAAAACATGCATATAAACATTTAACTTGCATAATATAACATACGTATGTAGGAGGAGACTTTAACCGACATATAAGACTAAGCGAGCTACTACTTGGAATCCCGATGCGTGACACCCTACCAGAGAAGGTGTGGTCTACTTGCCAAGATAAACTATATTTGACCCCACTTTTTGGGTAACTTGACCTAGATAGATCCACTAGTAAGCCCTTTTTGGGAAATAATATAATCCTATGGTGGCACATAGTTTAGAGACTAAGACTTTATATGAGGACCTGTTGAGTTAAGCCCACACTTTAAGCCTCAATTGATGCTAAGTCTAATCCCACAGAATACTTGAAATAATCATAGGTTTAATCATAACATGAATAAATTGTAAAGACTTGATAATATGGAATGAGTAGCTCATTCACATACTTGACCCCTACATGGGCATATACCTAATACTAGAGGGTAGAAAACAATACATGGACTTGACCCCTTCTAGTTGGTATTGCATTTCATATGAGGGTAGAAACTTGTAACATGCTTGACCCCTACTAGTGAGCTTAGCTTGAACATGAGCGTAAAATAGTAATCATGTTTGACCCGTTAAATAGATATAATTTGCTCACAAGAGGGTAAAATTATAGAATAAGGCTTAACTTGTCACTTGTAGATCATAGAAACCTTTCATGAGTTTAATACTTGCTTGAGAGCCCATAATTATCATGAAAACACTTGACTTGCAAATAATGCAATAATCCATCATCAACTTAAGAATCCTTGCCATGTAGTTTAGTAAAAAATGGTGGGTACATGAACACATGTTCAAAATCATGCAATTAAATAGTATAAGACATGGAAGAGTGAAATTAAATCATTTTAAAGTCACACAATTTAACCCACCAACATAGTAGTAAAACTCTCTTTTAGGGTGTCATGAAAATAATTCAAAAATCCATAATCTTCCAAGACTTTCAAGATACCATAATATACAAAACTTTAGCATCATGAAAATAATATAATCTCATTTCTCAATACAAGCTCATGCATGAATGATACCATGTTCAAAAACTTTCCAACATATATCGTGCATAGGAATAATCATAGGAAATACCCATAAGGACTTAAATCTTGAAACCATGAAATTTCAGAAAAAGGAAGGGTTAGGCTCAATGGGTTAAGGAAGGATCCATGGATGAAGACCCACATACCTAAAAGTTGAAATTTCTTAAAGTAAACTTGAAGGAGACTTGAAGCTTAAGTTGGGTCATTGGAATCCAAAATGTGCTCTTGAGTTTCATGGAACTGAATGGAGAATTAAGTGATGATTTAAGAGGGTTTTGAGAGGATTTATGAACGTTCTTGAGTTGAAAAATGGCCAAAAGATAAAGGTTTCACGTTTAAATGGGCATTGAGTTATTACCCAAATGCCCTTGAACAAACCTAGAAAAATAGGGAAGAGAATGTACTGGTCTGAGCCCTAGGCGTGACGCGGACCAGACGCACAGCCTCCATTGCACTAAGGCATACCTGAGGCATGTCGCGGCCTGGGCGCTCAAGGACACTGGAATTCATCCTCGTAATGAAAATTATTCTTTGCTATGGGTCTTCTAAAATTCGAGGGTTACCCTTTTCCCACTCAATTTTTCCCCCGAACAAGAATATGAAGTTGAATTTTTGAAATCATGCACGGATTCTGAGATATTCGAGAAATACACTTATAAGGCATTTTGAAGCACATGTGTGATGTTACAATATCTCCCCCTTGGGAACATTCATCCTCGAATGTGAAGAAACCATACATAAGAGAAGTGAATAAGAGACTTCAGCTTGACATGAATTCAATAAATGCACTTGAACATCATTTTCAAAAAGTTTCAAAACACATACATCAAAAATCACCAAAATTTATCATCATGAACATGTATGCCTACAAATAAAATGATATTGGGGCTGAAACTCAAGACTTGAAATCATAGATAGGACTTAGTTTATTACCTTCAGCTTGAATAAAGTGATAGAGATATGGATATCATTTCTTCATGTCCACTTCGGCTTCCCAAGGAGCACTTTCAACTTGTTGATTCCTCCAAAGGACTTTGATGGATGCCACATCTTTGTTCCTCAACCTCTTCACTTGCCTATCCAATATTTCCACCAGGACTTCCTCATAGGTCAAGTTATCCTCCACAATACCTATAACATTTAAGGGTACTATAGCACTTGGGTCACCAATATACTTGCTCAACATAGACACATGGAAGATCCGGATGAAACATACTCATATCCGTAGGCAACTCTAATTCATAGGCAACGTTACCAATTCTCCTCAAAATTCTATAAGGTCCCACAAACCTTGGGCTCAATTTCCCCTTCTTGCCAAACCAGACCACACCTTTCATGGGTGAGACCTTCAAGTAAACCCAATCATCAATACTAAATTCAAGGCCTCTCTTCCTCACATCGGAATAAGACTTTTTTTCTACTTTGAGTCATCTTCAATCTCTCCCTTATCAACCTCACCTTCTCCAAAGCCTCTATAACTAAATTCGGGCCCAACAAAGCCATCTCTCCCACATCAAATCACCCAACCAGGGATCTACAACACCTATCATATAAAGCCTCAAACGGAGCCATGCCAATACTATAGTGGTAGCTATAGTTATAAGCAAACTCAATAAGTGGAAGATGTTCACCCCAACTACCCTTGAGCTCCAAAACACAAGCCCTAATCATATCCTCAAGAGTTTGAATTGTTCTTTCGGCTTGACCATCCATTTGAGGATGGAAATCCGTGCTAAGCTTGACCTTGGTACCAAGACCCTTTTGGAAGGATCTCCAAAAATAAGAAGTGAATTGAGCACCACGATCCGAAATGATGGAAAATGGCATTCGTGTAACCTATCCAACTCATGAATATATAAGTTAGCATAATCTTCGGCACCATAGGTTGTTTTAACTAGTAGAAAGTGAGTCGACTTTGTCATCCTATCAATAACAACCCAAATAGAATCAAAGTGTTTCATAGTCTTTGGCAAACCCACCACGAAATCTATGTTGATCTCTTCCCACTTCCAAGTAGGAATTTCTATGTCTCAAGATATGCCATGGCCTTTGATGCTCGGCTTTGACTTGTTGCCAATTGTGACAACCGGCTACAAACTTGGCAATATCCCTTTTCATACCACCCCATCAATACACGCCCCTCAAGTCTCTACACATTTTTGTGAAACCGGGGTTAATAGAGTAGAATGAGTTATGTGCCTCCCTCGAAATCAAATCCCTCAATACATCAACATTAGTGTCATGACCCGGACCTAGGGTCTAAGAGTGACATGGCGAATGGGAACCCGGGAGTCCCCAAACAAATGTCAAAGTATCCATATTCACATCATTGGTTTGAAAGCGCATTCTAATAGTAAACACATAGTTCTAAGGGATGGGAAAGTATGACTCACACTATGGGGATGTCATAGGGAAAGGGATTAACATAGATTCACATACATGTAGTACACAAAGACTAAGGAGTGGATAACTAATAGATTCACATACACATAGTACACAAAGACTAAGGAGCGGGTAATTACGACTCACTCTATGGGGGATATTCGAGACTTAGGATCTTCCACATTTCCACATCAAAATATACATACTTTTCATAATTCTCATAGTCAACCCAAAATAGTCATATCTAATAAATAACCATAATCATAAACACCAAATACAACACATAGCACATATCCATACAAGAGTCTGCAAGATTTCCAACAAGGCCTCTAGTTATAAGATGGGACGGGGGCCAAGACATGTCCCGAGCTCACCCTCAAAGTAAAGATAACATAAGAAAAAACAATATAAGGTAGAGGAATGATGGCTTGTCCTTGGAAGATAGGACTCACCACAAGAAGCCAAAGTTGAGATCCAAGCTAAAGTTGTATGGTGGATGATCGAAGTCCTCGGTCACTACATGGTGAGATAATGTAGGCAAAAGTATGTGTTAGTATGTTTGAATGTACTAAGTATGCCGGGTGCAATGCACGTAACTTACCAAAGCCTGCACACAATATTAGATGACCAGTGCACATAATATAAAAAGAGATATATATAGCAAGGAATGTAGTATAACAAGATGCTATGAAATTCATGATGCATGCAATGCAAATGATGCTTATATAATGGGGATGTGACCTCAATCGACATGAGCATGACCAAGCGAGCTATTACTTGAAATTCTGATGAATACCTCTCACCGGTAAAGAGGTGGTCTACTTGCCAAAGGTGAACCATACTTCACCTTACAGGCACCCCCATTTCGTATAAAGCAACCTTCCTTACGGGTACCCCTATTTCAGATAGGATTTTCATATATATCTTATCATATTATACCATTTCTTCTCCTTACGGGAAACCCCATTTAAAAGACAACTTTCCTTACGGGCACCCCCACTTCAGAAAGGAACCTATGCTAGGCACATAGTTCAAAGAAAGGGAGAGGGCCCTTGGGGATAGCCGTAACACCCCCAATCCATCAATACTAAGTCGTCATCCCACAAGAATACTAATATATATATATATATATATATATATATATATACATGCTTTCAAAAGAGGCAAGTCTTACCAAAATATTTCAATGCACAATTGGCTTTAAAAGCGAAACACCACTCATAATAATCCATACATAGGCTCAAATGCCAAACATAGCTTATAGTCATAATACTCATTCATAGAAATAGCTCATTCACATATACGGAATGGTGCAAGCACCTAAAATGCTCAAAGAGCCATAATCAAAGACATGTATGTGATTACATTCTTGTCATAACCAATATCTTATCAAAATTATATCATAATACATAACTGGGCTTAACACACTTCATAATTTCTAAAATAATCCAATGTCAGGAATGCAAATTTCATGAATGATGTGAGAATAGCATAGGTAATTGAGATTGAATTTATAATCAACATTATAATATGAAATTCAAATGAAAATATAATTAGATCCACATTTTCAAATCATAATACAATCACTCATGCATAGAAAAGCCTTGAAAAGAGACATGCATATTCATAATATCATAAATTCAATGTAAATCATCATATTAGAGCTTAAAGTAATTTAAAATCATCAAATATGTACAGCCCATACATCAATTTAATTTAATAAATCCAAATAGTAAAAACCTATATTCAAAGAGAGCTTAATAGTAAAAACCTATATTCAAAGAAAGCTTAAATTCATGGAAATTGATTGAGAATACTTGGGTCTCTTTGGTCGGAAGGAACCAAAAATCAAAACCCACATACCTACACCCAATGAAGAAAATCCAAGAGAAATTTGAAGGAGACTTGAATTTGCCTTGATCCCTAAGTTAAAAATCTTTGAGAGTTCTTGAGAGGAATTTGAGAAAGTTTAAAATGTGAGAAGTGAGTTTGAATGTTGGGAATAGGGTTTAGGTATTAGAAGGTCATTGTATAGCATTAGAAATCCCAAAAGACCAATGGAAATAACCGAATTTATGAGAACGCCATTAATGAAATGCAATTAAAGAAAACCTGCATATACCCTTGCACAGACGAGTTCTAAGAAAACGGGCATAACTTCTTCATCCAAACTCTAAATGAGGTAAAACCAAGTGCGTTGGAAAGCTAATTTAAAGAGCTTTAATTTTATAGGTTGTGGGCCACCCAATTCCTTTTGTGCTAAGAGATATTCCCATTTAAAGTTGGACTTCTTTCGGTGCTTGTGAAAACTTAGTCGACGGAAATCCTTTGAACTTGGCTTGATGTAGGAGACCCATGATGGCCTTAAACAACATAAATAAGCTTGAATTGAAGGCTTGGAAGTGAACCTAGCTTGATCTTGAAGATTCCCATACTTAGAAAATTTTCGACGAAAAGTTAGCCACACAGGTCGTGTGGCGTCACACGGTCCGTGATACGACCTGTGGCACCTCTCTTAGAGAAAATAAAATATTTCATGCCAAGAGTGAAGCTATAGTTAGAAATATTTCCACCTTGGAGGCTATATGGTTGGACATATGGTCACGTGTGCCTACACACGGTCTATGTGAAGTGGTCGTGTCCTACTACTTAGCTCCAAACATTGGTGTTCCAAGCTCAAGACCATTAAATGGCCCTCCACACGGTCCGTGAAGTGTCACACACCCCGTGTAGGGTCGAAGTGTGATGTGACTTAGCCCGAAACTCCACTCCAAGGCGACACATCCAAAATTAAGGCCAAGTACCCCTTCATTGGAGGCCACACGGGTCGTGTGACCTCACATGGATCGTGTAGTCTCCCTTGAGGTGACACTTGGTCCAAATTTTGCCGAAAATGAAAATTTCAAGCTCTGATGAAGTCATACAAAGTCCGAGTCCTTACATCATCTCCCCCTTGGGAACATTCGTCCTCGAATGTGCAAGAAAAAGGCTTGAAAGGCTTGACTTAGAACATGAAACTTCCAAACACAAGGTACAATGCATATTTCATCATTTGAAAATCATCAAGTCATTAAAACTCATATCAAAATGTATTCAAATCATTTAAAGCTTCATAGAATAATCATTTTTGTACCCATGTATGCATGTCATGTCATGAGACTCAAGAGTGAATGAATTAGGACAATTGAGAATAGGAAGAACCTAACACCATAGGCTTGAGTAGATTGGAAAGGATAGAGGTATCGTCGCGTCATACTTGGTTCCACTTCCCATGTAGCACTTTCAATAAGTTGATCCTCGTTGCGAAGCCTCTCCACTTGCCCATTAAAGGTCTCAATCGAAACTTCCTCATTAGACAAGTTCTCCTCAACCTCCACACCTTTCGAAGACACAACATCACTAGTATCACCAATCAACTTCCTCAACTTAGACACGTAGAAAATCCAAATGAATAGAACTCAAATCCCTGGTGTAAATCCAATCTATAGGTCAAATTCCCAAACTGCTCAACAATTTGATAAGGGCCTACATACCAAGAACTTAACTTGCCCTCCTTTCCGAAATGCATCACACTCTTCCCAGATGAGACCATCATATACACCTACACCAATATGAGACTCGTGATCCCTCTTTCCAACATTCAAATAATACTGTTGATGACTTCGAACCATCTTCAATTTTTCCCTAACTAATTCCACTCTTTCCATAAATTCGAGCCTACAGAAGTTATCTCATCTAACTCAAACCAACCCGCCAAAGACCTATACCTTCTACCCATAAAGCCCCAAATGGTGCCACACAATGCTAGCATGAAGGCTACTGTTGTAAGAAAACTCAATAAGTGGTAGATGCTTGCCCCAATTAACCTTGAATTACAACACTCAAGACCTCGACATGTCCTCCTAAGTTTAAATTGTCCTCTCAGCTTGCCCAATGGATTGACGATGAAAAATGGTATGTACTCGACTTCATCTTAGGGCCAAGCCCCTTTTGAGATTATTTACAAAAGTGAGAAGTAAACTGGTACCACAATCTGACATAGTAAAAGTAGGCATACCATCAAGTCTAACCAACTCCAAATTACATAACTTGGCGTCGTCCTCAATATTGATAGTAGTCTCAACCAATAAGAAGTTAACCAACTAAGTCGACCGGTCAACAATAACCCAAATTGAATCAAATTGCTTTCAGGTCTGAGGCAAACCAACCACAAAACCCATGTTTGCCTCTTCCCACTTCCAAGTAGAAATTTTAATATCTTGAGCCAAACCACTGGGTCTTTGGTGCTCTACTTTCACTTTTTGACAATTAGGACATTCGAACAAAAAATTTGGTTGTATCCTTCTTCATACCGTGCCACCAATACACCTCTCTCAAATCCCGATACATCTTAGTAAGCCCCAGTTGGATAGAATAATAAGAGTTATGGATTTACTCATAATCATCTTCCTAAGACCATCAAAATCCGAAACACACAATCGATCTTGGTACCTAATTACACCATCTCCCTTTTGGGAGAAAACCTCTATCTTGTTGGCAACCAACCTCTTCAACACAATCACAAAAGATTCAACCTCATTCTAACATGATTACCTCCATCATCAGAGTCGACCAACCTAACACCCAATCTAGGCAAACAGTAAATATCTTTTGTCAACTCCTTTGTCCCTTCATCAACATGAGCCACGTTTCCTTTAAATATCCTACTAAGAGCATTAACTATAGTATTTACCTTGTTGGGGTGATGTCATACACTCATGTCATAGCCCTATAGGAATTCCAACCTTCTCATTTGCCTTAAGTTAAGGTCCGTTTGAATGAACACATATTGCAAACTATTGTGATCGGTGAAAACTTCCATATATACCCCATACAAACAGCATCTCCAAATTTTCAAGGCAAACACCACTACCGCTAACTCAAGACATGAGTCATGTACTTATGCTTATGCACCTTCAATTGCCTCGATGCATAAGCTATCACTTTACCATATGTTACATAAGTACACAACCCAACCCAAATCGAGCAGCATCACAATACACCACTAACCCATCGAAGACCTCTGGTAAAGTCAAAATAGAAGCCAATGTAAGCCGATCTCTCAAGGTCTGAAAACTCTTCTCACACTCATCCGACCATACTAACTTGGACTTATTTTGAGTCAACTTGGTCAATGGATCCAATAGATGAGAAACCTTCAACAATCCTCCAATAATAGTCAGCCAACCTAGGAGAACTTCGAATATCCGAATGAGCAAGCTTGTCGAACAATGCACATCTTTCACCAACTCTCTTTTAGCCTCTCTCATAAGATCAACCACAATATCTTCCTTGCCCGGATTTCCATTACGAGTCCATAGTAACTCTCCCTAATTGATGAGGGGGGTTGGAGATAAGAAATCTTAAGACATGTTCTATGGCACGATAAGAATCATGAAAAGCAAAACATTTCTTAAAACACCTTATAGCCTCCCACCTATAGATGTGGAATGCTTCACACCCTAGAATAAGACTCTACTTGACAAGGCATGTTGGTCTCCGAGGACCATTTATAAATCTAGTGCTCTGATGTCATCTCTGTCACGACCTGGACCTAGGGTCTAGGAGTGACTTAGCGAATAGGAACCCGAGAGTCCCCAAATAAGCCTCAAAGTACCCATATTCACATCATCGGTTTGGAAGCGTATTCTAATAGTAAACACATAATTCTAAGGGACGGGAAAGTAGGACTCATACTATGTGGATATCATAGGGAAAGGGATTAACATGGATTCACATAACATGTAGAACATAAAAGACTAAGGGGCAGGTAAGTATGACTCACTCTATGGGGGCAATTTGGGACTTAGGCTCCTCCACATTTCCACATCAAAACATATATACTTGTCATAATTCTCATAGTCATATCCAATAAATAACCATAATCATAAACATCAAATACAAGACATAGCACATATTCGTAAAATAGTGTACAAGATGTCCAACAATGTCTCTAGTCATGAGATGGGATGGGGGCCAAGACATGTCCCGAGCTCACCCTCAAAGTAAAGATAACATAAGCAAAAGCAACATAAGGTAGAGGAATGGTAGCTTGTCCTTGGAAGATAGGAGTCACCACAACAAGCCAAGACTTGAGATATCCAAGGTAAAGTCGTACGGTGGATGATCATAGTCGTTGGTCCCTACATGGTGAGATCATGTAGGCAAACGTATGCGGTAGTATAGTTGAATGTACTAAGTATGCAGGGTGCAATGCATATAACTTACCAAAACCTACATACAATATTAGATGACCAGGCACATAATATAGAAAGAGATATATAGCAAGGAATGTAGTATAACAAGATGCTATGAAATTCATGATGCATGAAGTGCAAATGATGCTCATATATAGTGGAGATATGACCTCAACCGACATTAATAAGACCAAGCGAGCTATTGCTTGGAATCCCGATGAATACCCCTCACCGATAAAAATGTGGTCTACTTGTCAAAGGTAAATCATACTTCACCTTACGGGCACCCCCATTTCATATGAAGCAACCTTCCTTACAGCCAACCCCATATCTTAACATATCATATCATTTCTTCTCCTTACGGGCAATCCATTTTGGAGGCAACTTTCCTTACGAGCACCCCCATTTCGGAAAGGAACTTATGCTAGGCACATAGTTCAAGGAAAGGGAGAGGGCCCTTGGGGATAGCCCTAACACCCCTAATCCATCAGTGTTAAGTCGTCATCCCACAAAAATACTTATACATATATATATACATGCTTTCAAAAGAGGCAAGTCTTACCAAAACATTTCAATGTACAATTGGATTTAAAAGCCAAATACCATTCATAATAATTCATACTTAGGCTCAAATGCGAAACACAGCTTATAGTCATAATACTCATGCATAGGAATAGCTCATACACATATACGGAATGTTGCAAGTACCCAAAATGCTCAAAGAGCCAAAATCATAGACATGTATGTGATCATATTCTTGTCGTAACTAATATCTTATCAAAATCATATCATAATACATAATTGGGCTTAACCTACTTCATAATATCCAAAAGGCCAAACAGATATGTAGCCCCTTAAACTTGGCTCTAAATTTCATTTTGGCACCTTAACTTTGGCTTGTTCCAAGTAGACACTTTAATATCATAAAAAAATGTACCATTTAAACACAATTAAGTGATATGGCAAGAGTGTGTGCATCACACTTTCACTAAGAGAGTGCAAGCCAAAAAAATATTTTATTTTTTTAAAATCCAATTTTATTTCTTCTTTGATTTTCTACCATCCTTAATACCATTACTCTTCATTCATGCGATAGGAATCTTTGTTGATTAAAAGATTTAAAATGTTATTTAGTGATTAAAAATTCACATAACATTTATTTAATTGAGGCCAAATGCATACATAACCCCCATAACTTGCTCTTAATTTTTATTTTGGCACTCTATCTTAGTTGTTCCATTTTGGGCATTCAATTCTATTTTTTATGTACCATTTAAATAAAAAATATTAATTTTTTAATTTTTAAAATTTTTATATATGCTCTTCAACTGAATTTTGTATTTTAAAAATAGACATTCATTTGTTAATTTTTGCAAAAAAAAAATAAAAATAAAAAATTGACGGGTGAATAATGATTTTTTTAAAAAAATAATTTCTTTTTGAGAATTTCTTTCTATTTTTGCATGAATAATAATAGTCAAAAGTGCGTCGATTTTCTTTCTTCAAAAAAATCAATAGCAACTCAATGAAGTCTATCATGTTTAATATTTCTTTAGTAACGTTATTAGCAATGAACAAGTTTTTTTTTTACTTGTATTAAAGATGAGTTCTTTTTACCCGTATTGATTTGAACAAATAATTAGAAAGCTAGTACTTGAGTTAAATCCAAATAGCTTGAATATGAAAAAATATATGGTGTTATTTAATTTAATTGATTATTTAAGAAAGCAAAATTGACACAATTTCCTTGGTTATTTTTCAAGAAAACATATCGAGAAACTCGAAAAATATTTTTCTAGAAAAATTTATCCATTAATTTTTTAAAAAGATATTTTCAAAAATAATGGAGAAACGTCGATTACAATATGAAAAGACAAAATAAAGAGTATTAAATAAAAATAAAAAATTATAAAATTAGTATTTATATTTAAATGGTACACAAAAATTAGAATTGAAGGTAGAATGAAATAAAGGTAAGATAGAGTGTCAAAACAAAAAATGAGGCCAAGTTAGAGAGGTTGTTTATTTATTTTTAATTAGTTTTTGTGTCATGTCTGTCACACCCCGCCCTGGGGTCGTGACCAGTACCCGATAGGGGCACGAAATCACGAACTACACCCAATCCCTTTATAATCTAGGCCAGAATTCTACCGAAATTTTGGCAGAGTCTCCTCTGTTTTACTGACTAACCGCACCTGCATAAAAAAAGTTCCAACAGCTTCCCACAGTAGTACATAAAAACATAAATATAAATGCGGGCTGACAAGGTCACCGCTGCGGTCCTGCCGCCTAATAACCATGTCATGAAAAATTCAAACATCACACTCGCAACTCACAAGTGTCCACAGGCCTCTAGACAAAAGTACTAAACGGAACACATAAGCCAATATAATTACAAAACATAGAAACATATGAAGCTACCCAACTGGCTCCTGAACCAAAAGGGGCGCTTCAACGACAAACAAGGATCCTAAAGTGGAGGGTCTCTCACCTGTGCGTCGGTACCTGCGGGCATGAAA
>JAABOM020083915.1:0-30937 GCA_011800125.2 Solanum clarkiae | reverse complement strand
CTTTTTTATAATAAGTACAATTCAAGTCCTAAATAAAACAGGAGAACTGGTCGGCAAGCCATATGAAAGGGGTTTACAGGCCGTATTTCATTCCACAGGTCATAATCGGGATCTCATACTCAGCTACTAGAAATTCAGACTTCAACTCTACGACACCTTTACAACTTCTAAAATAGATTATTACCCGTAAAGGGGTTTCACTTGATGAAACTTCAAAAAATCCCAATCTCTGATCGTCAGGGCATGAACCATCTTTTACGACTCGTAAAACCGTCCAAAACTCATCTACATGTTCGTAGAATAAACCTCAAATAATAGTCCCTCACTAGAATCATTTATGAAACCTCTTCACCACCCATCAAATGATCTTAGCTCATAAAGGGTTTTGTATAGCAGCAAAAACCAACAACTTCTGGGCTTTTTCCCAAAATCAAGGCCGAACTTGTAATCCTGCAAACATAACACAAAAACCTATAAAACCAACTAATATAGTATTGAGAACACACAAAATTCCAAGTTTTAAGCATCAATAGTGTTGTATTTCGGCAAAACATCAACATCCTCAACTTAACATTGTTGTCTGTCCTCAAGTGATGGACTCAATCCATACAGATAATATAGTAACACAAAGACCACAACCCAATAACATACATCACATAAATCTCAAACTCAGATATCCACACAAGCTTTTCGAAACAAAATCAAATAGCTATCTAGAAATCCTATAGAGACTAGTGGATGCGACAACGTAACTACGACAAGTGAGGTACTATCAACAATCCATAATCACGAACCAAGTCTAGTGCTAATAATGCAATGTATGTGTCCTCACAAAAAGAAGCCTCATATCTGACACTCAATGATATTTTCATGTATAACCTTTGGACTATGCAAAATCACTCGTTCTCACAAAAGATATTCATGTATCACTCCTAATACCATAGGCTTGCACTTATACTCACGAGTAAGACCTTTAACCAATTGGACTAGGATCATTTTAGGACATTCTAGGCTTATAACGTAGGCTTAGAAAGATTTTTTATGGTATTTTAGGAGAAAAGTGACTAAAGTCCCTCCTTGGCACTGCACTTTTTAGACTTTTGTCCTACCTGGTCTGTTATTTTCACCTAATTCTACCTTTTTTCCTATTTCAACCGTTTTTGGGTGTATTCTTTTCATTTTTTCACATGAAACCATTTTTGACTTCATTTTTCTTTTTAGCTCATAACTAAGGCATCCCTTATTATTCTTGTACCCAGTACATGACTTTTTCCTTTTTCTCTACATCACTAACTTCCCTCCTTATTTTTGTGTTTCACTATTACACCAGCTATCTTCAAATTAGATTTTTTTCCAATGTAGCAGTGCACAATATTTGTCCTCAAAACCAAGGCCGCTTTTGGTAGCCACCATCAACTTAGGCATTTTGCCTCAGGCAAGGTGCACAATGTTCAAGGAAGTACTAGGGCCAATTTTAGGATTTTACAACAAACAAGGCTAGGTTAGTCAGGTATATTCAAAGAATAGGTACATCTTAGGCTCACACACCAGGAACAAGGGATATATCACAGTTTTGGTTGGTCATTTTAGGCTAAGTGGACTATTAAGAACAATGCCTTAAGATCCTTTCCTAATCCAATTAATCTACAATCTAAGTTAGAGTAACAAGGCAAGTTCTGAATTAGAACAAAACATATGAATCTAGTAAATTAAGCTCACACTCACATGGCACTACATACATTATCAACAAAAGACTCTCAAATCATGTTTTCTATCTCAATTTATTCACACTTATCAGAACAAACATTGTCACACACCTAAACATGCATGGTTGCTATCTAACTACTAATCAAAATTTTTTCTGTGCATAATTTTTCAAACAAAACATTAAAAACGTGTTATATACACCACAAACATTATTATTATACGCAACAAATACTATCTGAACATCCTAAATATGCCAGCTCAACAGAAAGTAAATATCCCCAGAGAAAAGGAACACATGCAACAAAACCTTGGGATCAAAAATTGGGAAAGTTATTGACCCAAGATACTCAGACTTCACTGAGGCCCATAACTACCCACACCCCATGAAAAAGATGTGCATTGTCCCCAATGCACAAAATCAAAGCAAACTAAAAACATATAGGGGTCAAAAAACATACCTGGGTACCTAAGTCGGTGTCTACCTTAGGTTGCCTTCCAAGCAGTGCCTGATTTATTATCATGGCCTGACATAGATGACTTGATTATTTAGACTTCCTCAAGCTTCCATTCTCCCACTGTCTTTATCTCTTTCACATTTTCAAGGTTTGGCTTGACTCTTTGGCCGTTTACCTTGAAGGTTTCTCAACTTTTTCTCTCCAACTCAATATCCCCATGATAGAAGACACGTGCTACTTAAAAGGGTCCCATCCATCTAGATTTTAGCTTTCTCAGAAACAACTTCAATCTTTTATTGTAGAGCAGCGCCAAGTTCCCAATTGTGAATTGGTGGTTCTCTATGCGGTGTTCATGTTGCAGCTTCATTATTTGTTTGTACAAGGCTGAGCTCTCGTATGCCTTCAATCAAAACTCATCAAGCTCATTAAGTTTTCTCAGCCTAGAGTTTGCTACATCATTCCAATAATGATTCAACTTCTTTAGCGCCCACATTGCTTTGTACTTAAGCTCCACTAGCAAGTGACATTCCTTCCCAAAGATAAGTTTGTGGGGAGACATGCCTATAGGGGTCTTGAATGTCATTTGGTATGTTCATAGTGCATCATCCATCTTCCATGACCAATCTATCCACTTTACATTCACAGTCTTGGATAGAATATGTTTAATTTCTCTATTAGACACCTCCACCTGCTCGCTCATTGGAGGATGATAAGGCATCACCACCTAATGTTTCACTCTATACTTTTCAAGAAGAGCTTTAAAAAGCCTATTGCAGAAGTGAGAACCTCTATTGCTGATAATTGCCGAAAGGGTGGCAAACCTTCAGAATATGTTCTTTTTAAAAAACACTGTGACACTTTTGACATGATGTAACAAGATTTGAACATAATCCATAACAACTAAATGTACTTGTTTCTGTGTGAGCTAACAAAAAGTCCCATGAAAACTATCCCCCATACATCAAATAACTCAATCACCATAATGGGGTTTAGAGGGAGCTCAAGTTTCCGGGAAGCACCAACTTCTCTTTGGCACTTATCATAAGCTTTGGCATAGTTATGGGCATCTTAGTGGATGGTGGGGCAATAATATCCACAATAAAAAATCTTGTGTGTTGTCCAATTTCCATTATGATGCCCATCCACCATTAATGAGTGACATGCCTCAATTATGCTCATCATCTTAACCTCAAAAATACAACGACGAATAATCACATCAGCTAATACATGGAACAAGTATGGGTCATCCTAAATGAACTTCCTCATATCTGATATAAACTTTTTATGCTGATATATGTTCAAGTCGGGTAGCACAATATCACTTACAAAATATTTTGTATAGTCTGCAAACAAAGGTATCAAATCTTGAGATGCTTCATACACTCTCTCATCTAGAAAAGAATCTCGATATCCAATCAATCATCAAACTTTATCATTTTCCCATCTTCCAATCAAGAAAGGTGATTTGCGACATAGTTCTTTGTCCATTTTTTTATTTATGACATCGAAATTTAACTCTTGCAAGAGAAGCTCCCACCTCATCAACCTTGGTTTTGTATTATTCTCTATCTTAGTGCTCAGTGGTCTATGTGCACCATCACTTTGGCCCTCAACAAATATAAGTTGAACTTATTGAATGCAAAGACCACTACGAGTAACTCTTGCTCAGTGACAGTGTAATTCTTCTAGGATGTATTTAGAGCTTTGCAGGCATAAGATATGGGATGTAATATCTTCTGTTAGCGCTGTCCCAAAGTACACCTAGCATAACCCTACTTGCATCACATATGATTTTAAAGGGCTTGGAGAAGTCTGGAGCTACAATGATTAGCACTGAGATCAACCTTTTCTGGAGCTACAACAATTGGCACTGAGATCAAACTTTTCTTCGACTCTTCAAATGCTTTGCATCATGAATCATCGAGTACAAACTTCGCATCTTCCTCTAAAAAATTGCACAAGGGACATGTGATTTTAGAGAAGTCTTTTGTGAACCTCCGATAGAATCCTTCATGCCTCACGAAGCTCCTCACGCCCTTAATAGAGACATGTGGTAGAAGCCTCTCAATCACCTCCACTTTGGCTCTTTCAACCTCGATCCCTTTGCTATATATCTTGTGCCCCAACAAAATGCCCTCCTTCACCATGAAGTAACACTTGGCCCAATTCAACACCAGATGGCTCTCCTCACATCTTTGTAGAATAACATGTAGGTGTTTGAAGAAGTCTTAAAATAAGTCTTCAACCACACTTATATCGTCCGTGAAGACTTCAATAGTTTCTTCCACCATGTCTGAGAAGATAGACATCACGCATCTCTAGAATGTTGCTGGGGCGTTACACAACCCGAATGACATTCTTTTGATCCGAAGGTGCCATAGTGGCATGTAAATGTCATCTTCTTTTGATCCTCTAGATCAATGGTGATCTAATTATAGCCTAAATACGCATCAAAAAAGCAATACCAACCCTTCACAGCAAGTCGATCCAACATCTGATCCATAAATGGAATAAGGAAGTGGTCTTTATCTGTCAAAGCATTAAGTGTTCTGTAATCCATGTATAATCTCCATCCTATGACTGGCCACTTGGGGATCAACTCATTATTGACATTTTGTATTACTGTGGTACCTATTTTCTTTGGAACACACCGAACCAGACTCACCCATTCACTATCGGCAATAGGGTAGATTACTCCTAGATCCAACCATTTGATGATCTCCTTAAATACGGCTTCTTGCATAGGAGGGTTGAGTCACTTTTGGTGCTCAATATTCAGCTTTTAGTCCTTTAACAACTAGATTTTTTTGTGGGCATACCCCTAGAGAGATACCAGTGATATCCACAATCGTCCATCCAATGGCCTTCTTAAATTATTTCAGCACCATGACAAGAGCGCTCAGTTTCTCCTCATTCAAATCTATAACAACTGTAACTGGCAAGGTGTTGTTGGCTCCCTAAAATGCATACCTCAGATGTGTTGGATGGACCTTCAACTCTAACACTGGTAGGTCTTCTATGGATGGCTTTGTGGATGGTGACTCCTGATTCTACAAGCCTAGCTCTAGCTTAGTTTGGCGGCTAGGACCATAAGACGCCCCTAGAGCATTCACTGTCTCCACTTAGTATCAGATACCATCACAGTCAAAATTCATCTGCACTATCTCAAAAGTGTCAAAACCCAATCGTACCTCAAGTGTTACTTCTGGTTCAACATCAATAATAGCCTCAATAATAGAGACCACTCTCAAATCATTGTCTTTCTTTGCTTGCTAATAAATGTTAAACATGACTTTATCTTTCCCAAATCTCAACTTGAATTGGCCCTTCTCCATATCCACCAAGGTGCGTCCAATGATTATGAAGGGCCTCCCCTAGATGAGAGGGACTTCAAAATTAACCTCATAATCAATGATCACAAAGTTTGTGGGGAATATGAACTTCTCAACTTTGACCAGTACATCATATAATATCCCCTAAGGCTTCTTCAACGTATGATCTGCCATGAACAACTGCATACTCATCAGAGTAGGTTTTCCCAATCCAAGCTCATTGTAGACCACAAAGGACATCAGATTAATTCTGGCATTTAGATCATATAGTGCCCTTGCAAACTCAACATCTCCAATTGTGTAGGGTATGGTAAAAGCACTCGAATCTTCCTACTTTTGGACCAAGGATCATGTAGCAATAATACTACAATGTTGAAGCCCTTGGGAGAGCTCCTGACTTACAATGCACTTTTTAGTGACCAAGTCCTTCAGTTACTTAGCATACCCTAGATATTTTCTCTAGTTCCTCAATGAGAGGGATGTTGATGGAGAGCTATTGAAGCATAGAGAGAAAGTGCTTGAATTTTCCTTACTCCTCCCTTTTTTCAATTCTTTGAGGGAAGGGAGGAGGAGGCCTAAGAATGGGCTTCAACTTCTATCGTACATTAGTAACTTCACCCACCCTATCCTTTCCATGATCATCTCCTATCTCCACATCCTTGGTATAATCCTTTTCCTCTCGAACACCTTTCTCATCAACTAGCATGGGAGGATCAATGGTTCTCTTGCCACCTCGAATAGTAAGCGCCATACACTATCCTTCATTTTTAGGATTTTAAATAGTATTCGTAGGAAATTTACCCCTCTGACACTGATTAAACTGGGTTGAGAACTATTGTTCAAGCTGTTTGATAGCTATAGAGTGAGATCCATTCTGATTAATACTCGAAAGGTCAGATTTCGCAGACCTTTAGAGTCTTATCCTGTGTCTCAGCTTTCTTCAACAAGCGATGAAACATCTCCTCAATTCTGCCATTGCTTGCACCTACTTCGCGATTATGTGGTGACACATAAGAACCATTTCTAAATCCTTCTCTGTAACTCCAACCTGCATCTCTCTATGGACCCCTATTCCTACCATAGTATCCTCTACGATTGTCCCTGTAAGATCCAAATCTATTAATGTTTTGACCTTGGTTTCCTTGACCTTAGTGCCAATAGTCTTGATTAGACCCTTGGGTGTTGGTCTAGAAATCCCCTCTAATCATGATCAAAACATGCGTCCTCATCATTATATGGCTTATTACACATGGGTGCACATAGAGGTTGATGAACCACGAAATTTACTTCCTCTTTGTTCTATTTTATCATCACCTCCATACCTCTGCAAATCTAGGCAACTTGTTGCATGATCTCTTCATTGTTGTTTTCTTGCTCTGGACAACACTAACAGTGCATGAACTTTTAGTTGATGCTCTATCTCTCTGCCCCCCATGTATAATTAATCTTGACCACTTTTTCCATTTGCTTTGTTATCTGTGCAAATGGCTGATCCAAGAACATACCCCCATGATAGTGTCAGATAAGCATAGTTGTTCTCATCAAGGGTACAGTAAAAGATCTCCACCAAGGCATCATCAACTATTTTGTTGTTAGGTATGCTCCTTAGACATTTAGTGAACCGCTCTCAAGTAGTACTTATTGAAGCACAAGGAAGTTGCTCAAAGTTGTTGATCAGGTTCTTCAACTTAAGATTCTTAGATATAGGGAAGTACCTCTCCAAAAAGGCCTACTAAAAGTCCGTCCAATTGGTAATCAAACTTTGGGGGATCTCAGATAGCCATAATGTTGCATTGTCTATTAGAGACAATAGGAAGAGACGAAGTCCCACATCATCCATAGAAAGATTTTATGTTCCCATCACACACTTGTATAAAAATTCCACATTATGTAGATAAATATGAGGATCCTCCAATGGTAAGCCCTCAAATAGCCCACGATTCTGCAGCATCTAAAGTAACCTACTCGAGACTCTGAACTTTGTATCTGCCAATAGTGGTGGTAAGACAATAGCTCCAATCACCTCCATAGCCAGAGGATTCAACTTGTATTGATTCTATCGTTAAGCAATCACATTGAAATCCTAGGGGTATGGAACAATGTACTCATGTGGAGGTGGGTCCTCAGTATCAACATTCTCGTTGTTATTCCTGGTCAAAGTTGTATTGGCCAAATTATTGGTGTTGTCTTGGGTCATTCTCCTCAACGTCTGCGGATCACTAGGTAAAATGGAGTAAATGGATTGCCTTGACTCCTGGCATTGGGAATACACTACATTCACAAATGGAAAAGAACAAAAACAAGCAAAAGTAAAATATGGGAAATAATGATTAACACTCGAATTACTATGAATTAACTAAGTCTAGCCATATTTCCCGGCAATGGCACCAAAATCATTATGTCACCGAAGTTACACTTCATTTTAGAGAATAGATCAATTTCTATTAAGAAATAGAACCCCAGAGAGTATGTAGACTCAAGAGAATTGAATGATAACAATTCGAGTAGTTAACCAACTTACTTCCCCATAAGCGAGGGGTGTTTGCTATTAATCAATGGAAAATAAAATAAAACTAACCAACACAAGATGGAAATCAATATGGAGAGAAACTAAGGTATTGTGTTCCCCATGATTCCCCAACTCAGTATCATTGGATAACCTAATTCTTTTCTAGGGTATAGCACGCAACACAACAAGTTATGTTCACCAAACTTTTCGGTTAAAGGTAAGAGGTAAATTTCACTATGTAACTTGGCCTCTCTCCACAGTGTGCATTACTAACCCTTACCTATTACTCACAATACAACCTCCCCTTAGCCTAGTTTGGTTGATTAGACAAGAACATAACAATCGCATCTAGTTACTTAATCTATTTTCATATTTAGTTCTACTTTTGTACAGTCAGTAACACTAGGCGGGTTCTAATGTATGCCACCATCAGAAAACATGCAAAATGAAGACAAATAATTAATACATGTATACAACACCTTCCAATAATTACAAAGTATCCAGTTTTACTTTGTTAGCTTTTCATTGTTTCCACAACCCTAGTTGTGGATTTAGCTACACATATTTTGTGTAGATGCAAGAATTATGGATTGACAAAATATAATTGAACACTTACACAATAGAATTGGAACAAGCAAATCCAACTTCAATAAGAATCACAAGCTTAATGATGAAATTCAAACACAAGTGTTCTCAAACACTCTCCAATGTGATCTCATAATTTTCTCTCTCTATTTACTGAGTTCTCAAAGTACTAGGCGAAAAACTTATGAAAAATAATTTTAAAAAACTATTTATAATAAGTAAAATACAAGTCCTATACAAAATAGAAGAACTGGTTGGCACCACATACGAAAAAGTTATGGGGCAGGGGCGTATTGCTTTCAATGGCCAGTAATCGGGGTCTAGTACTCAACACCTCTCACATAGAAATTTGGATTTTAACTCTATAATACCCCTCTATGACTTGTAAAATTGTTTAGGACCCATGAAGGGGTTTCATCTGATGAAACTTCAGAAATTCCCAACCTCTAATCCTTAGGGGACGAACCAGCCTCTACGACTCATCAAACTATCCACGACTCATTTGCATTTTTGTACAATAAACTTTAGAAAATAGCCCCTCATTAGAATTGTTCATGAAAACTCGACACAATGCGTAGAATGATCTATAGCTCATAAAGGGTCTCAAACAGCAGTAAAAACTGGCAACTTCTGCACTTTTTCCTAAAATCAAGGCCAAACCTGTAATCTTGTAAATATAACATAAAAACACATAAAACCAACTAACGTCACATTGAGAAAACATAAAATTCCAAGTTTCAAGCATCAAAAATATTGTATTTTGGCAGCACATAAGGCATTGGAAAAGATGCCTGGGTACGTATATTTCATGAAGAATTTGGTGACTAAAAAGAGGATTGTGATCCAAGAGCTTTCTTAAGATCTTCGCATTGCATTTGCGATAGCAATGAAGTTCTTAGTGTAGAAAAATGAAAATCTCAGAGCATTCACCATACCCTGTACCATTGGAGATGCTGAATTAGCAAAGGTATTATGTGTTTTATATGCTAGCATCAAGTTAATGCCTCTTACGGTGTTCAATAACTTAGGCTTGTGAACCCCTACCCCAACAAACTTGCTATTATTGATGGCTGACGGGATGGGAAACAAACCTGTGGGGATATTGTATGTTGTCCTTGTCAAAGTGTAAAAATCATATTCCCCATGGACTTTGTAATCCTGGATTGTGAAGTTGACTTCAAAGTCCTAATCATCTTGGGAAGGTCATTCCTAGCCATTGGCAAGCATTGATGGATATAGAATTTAGTCAACTCAAGTTTAGATTGAATGATGACGAAGTCATTTTCAATATCTGTCAGTCTATAAAGAGGCCTGATGATTTGAAGATGGACATTTGGGCACTTGGTGAAGTCTGAGTAACCAAGTTGTCTAACTCATGCTGCAATAATAAATCAAGTGCTAATTGGGAGGTATCCCAAGATATCTAATGTAACATTTGTGTTTTGTTTTACTTTTAGCTTGTTGGACTTGTAGGTAGTTTAATTTTATTATTTTGGTTGTAACTTTGGACTTTAGGACTGGTGGCATATAGGGTAACAATTTGTTCTATGAAGGATATGTAGGAACAAGGTTAAGTCAGCAACCAACTATTGAAAAGAAAAGAAAAGTGGTTCTACGATCAGTTCTACGAGCCATAGTTCATACCATGACTCATACACTGATTCAGAGAACACTTCCAGTAAGAAAAGTTTTGTGCACTCCACACCATAAGCCAACTTTACGGCCCATAGATAAAACTATGAGTCATGAATAGGGCTCGTGGTCCCTAGGTAAGATTCCTAAAAATTTCCAAGTGTTGGGGGCTTCTATGACATAATTTATGAGACATATGTCAATGTACAACTCGTAGATGGATTGTTAGGCTAATCTCCCAAATAGGGTTTAGGAATATTACTAAACCATGTCTTATGGACCATGGAATCTTTTATAGCCTGACCCGGTCAATGGTTTAGGGCATGGGCCCAATTGTTACCTGACCCGGTCAATGGTTTAAAAGAGGCGTAAATCATTTACCCCTCCTAGTACCCAAAAATCTTCTTCTCCCCTATGTTTATGGCCACCCCATACTTTTCGACCAACCTCCAACAACTCTTCAGCCACCTAAGATTTCATTTCTCGTAGTTTCCTCCTTCAATTTCTCAACTTTTTGATCAACTCTTAGTATATTTCATACTTTAATTTATATACGTTTCCGAAAATTGATCATTCGGTTGGGTTATTATTGAGAATGCTATTTCGAGGTTTATTTCCAAGTAATAGGTGTTGCCTACTTATTTGAAATAGTATTTGCTTGAAAATAATTGTGTAGTCGCCTTTGAACTGAGCCATGCGTATGCAAGAAAAGTATATTTACTATATATAATTGGCCATGAAATTCTTGTATGTCATTACTTGAAATCACTTAGTCACATGTCATCGGAAGTAAATTTAACTATTTACTTGAAAATGGCATGTGATTGTGTGTGCGTGAATTTTACTTGTCCAATGGTTGTTGAATTTATGTGAATGTGCAAATTGATGTTTAATGGGGTTGTTTCATAATTGACACATGTGGTGTGTTGGGTAACTTATTGGAATTTTGTTGAGTGTGCAAAATTAATGCTTCGATGTTGTGTATATTGCCTTACCTTGTTGTTCCTTTCATAATGGAACAAGGTTGGTCAACTTAGGAAGGCCCAAGCTACTGTACTTCTACAATACGAGGGTCTTATATGGATATGAATTAATCTAAGAGCCATGGTTGTTCCTCGTGAATAAGTCCAGTGACTTGGGAATTTCTGGGATCCTATCAGACGAACCTATTGGCGAGCCGTAGTTTAGACTATAACTCATATCCTGGTTTCCTAAGTTCAGTGCCTATAAATGTTTATTCTGGAACTAGACCGATGAATCAGTCTATCGTTCATGAAATGTTTTACGAGCCATACCAGGTCTCCTATGTGCAGTTCCAATAATTGGTTTTACCATACCCTATCACCTACGAAGGCCTTCTACGACCCGTAGTTTTCCTATTGCTCATAAATGAGCCTTTGTAGGATCTGCTGTAACTTTTTCCTAGAACCCTTTGCTTTTCTTGCCTATACTTGTGGGGCTAATTGGTGTGTTAATTATGTGCATTTTAGGTATGATGGCTCCCAAACCCAAAAAAAGTGAGAATTCGAGCCATGCAGCATCAATTGAGAGATGAGTCCTTGGACACCCCAGCTGCTACTAAGGCTAGTGGGTCCCTCAAGGACATTGGCTTCCTTCCTGATGTATAGGCAGCTTCTAGAAAGATGGGTTATCCTTAGAGTCAAGCCATAAAGGTTCTCCCTCCCTAGTCTGGCAAGGGAGGTGGTAGGGATAACAACTCTGTTCTTATGACTTTCTCTAGAGAGGTATCTAAGTCCGGATCTGCAGAGAAGACTGATTCTGAGTCTTCTTTAGCACCCCCTGCACCATCTTCACCTATAGATACATTATCTAAGCAACGGTATATGCGGGCCATAGAATAGATATATAGGGACCACCACAACGACCAAGGAAAATAGGCTTGCACAACATTTAAGGAGCCTGAGTTCATCACTACTAGGCTGGACAGGTCCGAGGACTCTAAGACACCATAGCCAACTGTTATATCTTACAGTGATTGGCACCTCTATCGGGGAAATACTTTCGGGTGTTGGTTCGTGAGTTCTATGCCTCCTATGCTGCCATTATCATGGAGTTGTCTTTTAAAGGGAAGAGACCTTTTTCTCAGCCCTATTTGATGTATACAAGTTTGAGGGGAGTTCAAAATCAATCAATTTGGAACCACCATCCAATGTGTTCTTTTTGGTCTTAATTATCAAGCCCCCAGCACCACAATTGAGTACAACCATAGATTGGGGCAGACTAGGGACAAGGTATTGATGAGATATTTGGCTTGCAAGGCCCACACTGATGAGATGGGTCACTAATCACATTGCAGGGAAGGGCCTGAACCCTAAGTGAGTTTCTACATTATAAGTATTGATAGTGAAGGCATCCCTTAGCTTTACTGGTAAGTTTTAGAAGGTTGTGGTTAGATCGTGGATCAGATAGAGAGGAAAGGCCCACTACTATTACTATTGCATTGGAGGTCGTACTAACACATTCTTCACCCGCTAGCATAGTATATTATTAATGACATCTATTAAGGCTCTAGCACAGCGACAGACATGCACTTGTCACGACCTGAGCCTAGGGCCTAGACGTGACTGCCAAATGGGGAACCTGGAGGGACCCCAAACAAGCCTCTTAGCATATCATTTCATATCCTTGGTCACAGAAGCAAGAATAAACAACAAGAGAAAACATATACAGGGGAAATTGGGACTAAGGAGAGAGAGTTTAATACTTAGACAACATAGATAAGTTAAAGCTCAAGCATAATACATAATTTCTCCAACAACACCTCTAGACATTAAACTTAGCAGGGGCCAAGGCAAGTAACCAGGCTCACCCTTATAGTCAAAGCACACCATAAAGAAAGTGAGTCATTAATACATAGCATAAGAACATACATATTGTCCTCGTAATAGAGGACACACCAACTAGCTTAAATAGGAACCACCAGCAATGTGGAGGTGGAGGATGACTAAATCTAGCTCCAGTTCGGACATAGTAACTTCATGTAGGCATAGAGTATGTGTTAGTACATTTGAATGTACTAAGTATGTAGGATGCAATGCAACCAGAGATAGGCAACGTAATCAAAATGCATAAGCTTATGCAATGGAAAGCATAATAACAATATGACATGTACAAATGATACTTGAAGTAAAAACATGCTTATATAGAACATATTACGTGTGTAGAAAGAGATTATCATTTGGCTAATAGGTTTACCACCTCCCATCCTGGGTGATTGAGGTACTAACCCCTCAACTTTGTTATCGAATGTACCACCTTCTATGCTAGGTGTTTGAGTAATCAACCCCTCAATTAGGTTAATGAGGTATCAACTTCTCAATTAGGTTAATGAGGTATCAACTCCTCAACTAGGTTAATGAGGTATCAACCCCTCAATTAGGTTAATGAATACCACACTCTCCATCAAGTGGTCATCTCACAACACTACAGAGCAAAATACCATAGATATATATTCCTTTCATCATCACGAGGTCATTCAACTCATATGTCATGCTTTGCCTTTAACAACTCAAGATATATAATTCAGATATTTTATCAAACACTTGGCGGGTGCATAGTGCTAGTGTAAAACCATGCAATTCAAAAATAAAATCATGCAAGAAAATTCAATGTAAAATCACCCATCAATACTTGGTAATTCGCTCAAGTAATATATATCAAAACCTTTAATCAAATCCCACAATGGTTCATAAATTCATACTCAAAACACGCAAGAGTATAAATCATGAAATAGTGAAGTCAATGCATCTTAAAATCATGTAAATCAGATCACCAACATAATGGTAAAACCTCATTATTGGTAACTCTGAAATCATATCAAACTTCACAATAGTTCATCGATTTCATGGCTTGAATCACATATAGTCTCAATAGACAAAAGATCACTTCATAGTATAAACTCAAAAAATAGATAATTATGCATAATCAACAATATTTGACAAAACCCCAACATATTTCATGCTCATATTTTATAATAATAGATACCCATAAGAAATACAACTTGAAATCATGCAATTTTCGTAAAAAGGAAGATTGGGCTTCGTGGGTGAAAAGAACCCATGAATGAAACCTACATACCTTAGACCTTGTATTTCTTGAAATTGAGTTGAGAAAGACTTGAAGCTTGGAATGGGGTCTTGAAATTCACAACTTGTTCTTGAGATTCCTTGAATTCTTATTGGGGTTTGGTAAAGGCGCTTGGGAGAATTTGAGAGTGTATTCCAATTAGGATTAGTGAATTTAATCTTTAGGAGTAGGATTTAGGTCATTAGGAAGTGTTAAGATAGCATTAAAATTCCCAAAAGACCAATAAAAAAAATAAATTTATGGAATGCCATCAATAAAACGAAATTTTGCAAAAATTCATATATACCCCTGCACATACAAGTTCTACTAAAACGGGCATAACTTCTTCGTCTGAACTCTAAATAAGGTAAAACCAAGTGCATTACAAAGGTAATTCAAAGAGATTTAATTTGCAAGGTTTGGGATACCCATTTCGTTGTGTACTAAGAGATTTTCCTCTTTAAACTTGATCTTCCTACTGGTACTTGCGCAAAACTTAGCCAACAGAAATTCCTTTGAACTTGGCTTGATGTAGGAGACTCACGATGGTCTTAAATGACATGAATAAGCTTGACTTAGATTTGAATGAGAGCTTGAAGCTTGAATGAGTTTTTTGCGATCCGGAATGAGTTTGGGACACTTGACTTTGGGTGAAATATTTGGCTAAGTGTTAGAGAGGCTTTTAAGAAATGTCTTGAATTATATGGGGTTGAAAGATGACTAAAAATAAGTGTTTTTACATATAGGAAAGCTTATGCCGAAGACCCCAAATCCTTAGGCCAAATTTGAAAAATACGCTAGCATTCAAAATGCACTGGTCCACAATGAGTCCCTATCACGGAATCATCGCACACCCTTACTGTTTTGTGCAAACTTAGAAAAATCAATTTTTGCTATGCTTGCTCTAACATTGGGGTTATACCCATTTCCCACTAAAATTTTCCCCATGAACAAGAATGTGAAGTTAGATTTATGATATCATGCACAAATGTTGAGATATATGGAAATTACGATTCCGGATACTTCAGAGACACATTTTCGGACACTTTTTTGGTTGTTTCAATATCTCCCCCTTGGATACATTCGTCGCTGACTGTCAAAGAAATGTACATGAGAAGGGTAATCATGAAGAAATCAGCCCTAACAAGAATGCAATCATACATTTGAACACCATTTTCAAAACCTCAACATAGGCGTTAAAATCATCATGAATTTTTCTACACAAACATGAATACATGCAATGACATAGGGGCTGAAAAAATAACACTTGGAATCATAAAAAGGGCTTGATGTGTTATCAGAAGCTTGAGTAAAATGAAATATATGTGGATATTGCTCCTCCATGCCCACTCCAGCTTCCTGAGAGACACTTTCGAATTGACGATCCTTCCAAAGGGCCTTGACAAACACCACATCCTTATTAATCAACTTTTCCACCCTTCCATCCATTTCCTCCATTGGACCTTCTCCTAATCCATCTTATCCTCCACGACACCCATAACCTCAAAGAGTTCCACAGCACTACAGTCACCAACACATCTCCTAAACTTAGAAGCATAAAGAACCGGATGAACCATATCAATATCCATAGGCAATCCCCATTCATATGCAACCTCACCAATCCTCCTTGACACTCTCTAAGGACCCAAAAACCATAAACTCAATTATGTTTCTTGCCAAACTAGACCACACCCTACATGGGGAGGGGGGGAATTTCCCAAGAGAACTCAATCTTCAAACAAAAGCAGACATGGTCTACCATAGTATCTTATGATGCCATCTCCTTGGGAGAAAACCCCCCACTTTATCAACTCTCATCAAGGTCTTCAACTCTATCATGGCAGGGTCAAAGTCTTGATTTACTTTCACATCATCAACCAAGAAAGATCTAGAATTGTTAGCCACCACTACAAACCACAGCCAACCTCTTCCAACCTTACTCCCAATCTAGCCAACCGATGGACCTCTTTAGTCACCTCAAAGATTCCCACATTCCATAATTAGCAAGCCACCCCATATGCACCAACATTCACAATATTACCCTTAAATGATTCCGAAGCTCTCCCTCACCTCCGGGAATGAACCAACATACCAACACCAAGGTTCACCACAAACAAAACAAGGTAGGGATTAAATACCCTATTCATGAGACCTATAGACATAGCGGTGCATTAGCCAATTCCAAAGACACTACCCACAAAATTCACAATATTGGAAAGAACATCAAGAACCCATCTATCACTGGAACAACTCAATAAGAATGACTTAGGTTAGACACCCATAACTCTTACTAGATGATAAATGCAACTCTTAGAGATTAATAGGACCTTAAGTCAAGAGTTGGACTTACCTCTTCACTACCACTTTACAGTCCCACACTCAAGGATGGGATCATTAGAGAGTTGGAATCTAACTCTATGGGCCCTACAATCCAAGGGGAAACAACATGCATGTAAGTAATTCACCCAAAGTATGAAATCAAAATCAACCACATTAACTCCAGCAAGTCACAAGACAAGACCTAATGCAATACAAACAAGGATCCACACCTATGAACTTTCTAGCAACAATATACCACCTTTTTCTAAAAGTCGACCACCCTTACACTTTTTTCGAGCATATGGACAACCAACTAACTTGTTACCCACTTCACCACAACCGTAACAAGTATTAGTCTTCCTGAAGCGTGAGCCATCATGGTGCCTTCCACACCTTGGACACTTCATAGTCATCTTGTCACTTTGACTTAGACACCCCTAAATAGCCAACCTCTCATCACCTCCCTTACCTTTATTGCATTTACGAGGACAATTATTTACCTTATGACCCAGCTCTTCACAACCATAACAAGCATTAGTGCCCCTCAAGCATTGACCATCATGGCCTCTACCACATCATGGGCACCTAGCATAAGGCATCACACCACCACCACCTCTACATTTGGGACTTTGAAACTTACCCCTAACACGGGCCCTTTTGCCCTCACTACCCCTCATTTTACCATTTGAAGCCTTAGGGGCACTCACTTGTTGATTGAATTGAGTCGTCAATTTAGTCATGCTTTGGCTAATATTAATAGAGCATTGCAAACCTCTGCATTTGATATATCACCATCATGAGTAGCTCTAGACATACCCTGTAATATAATGGCTAGGGATTAGCAATAAGCCCTAGGGAACCTAACTCTATCGCACGACATAGATCATGAAGAAGTGAAATATTTCCTAGAATGCCACATAGCCTCCTATTCATAGTCGTGGCATGTTTCACAACCATGAATAATACTCTAATCGATGCGATGTGTTAGAATTCGAGGATCATGAACAATCTAGAGCTCTGATACCATCATTGTGGAGACCATGATCTAGGGCCTGGATGTGACAGGCGAATGAGCAGCCCGAAGGGACCCCAAACAAGCCTCTTAGCATACATTTCACATCCTTAGTCGTGGAAGAAGGAATAAACAAAACAAGGTAAAAAACAAATAGGGGAAATTAGGACTTAGGGGGAGAGAGCTTAAAACATAGACAACATAGTTGATTCAAAGTTCAAGCATAATACATAACTTGTCCAACAACACCTCTAGACATAGAACTTAGTGAGGGCCAAGAAAAGCAGTTAGCCTCACCTTGATAGTCAAAGCATACCATAAAGAAAAAGAGTCTTTAGTACATAGCATAAGCACATAGACATTGTCCTCGGAATAGAGGATTCACCAACTAGCTTGAATAGGAACCACAACCTACGTGGAGGAGGAGGATGACCAAATGGAGCTTCGGTTCCTACATGGTAACATCATGTAAGCATAGAGTATGCGTTAGTATATTTGAATGCACTAAGTATGTAGGATGCAATGCAACAAGGGAAAGACAATGTAATCGAAATGAATAACTTAGGTAATGGATAGCGTAATAATAATACGGCATGTGCAAATGATGCTTGAAGAAAAAAACATGCTTATATAGAACATATTACGTGTGTAGAAAGAGAGCATCATTTGGTTAATGGGTTTACCACCTCCCATCCTAGGTGATTGAGGTACTAACCCCACAACTTTGTTATCTAATGTACCACCTTCCATACTAAGTGAGTGAGACATCAACCCCTCAATTTGGTTATTAAGGTATCAACCCCTAAATTAGGTTAATGAGGTATCAACCATTCATTACGTTAATGAGGTATTAATCCCTCAATTAGGTTAATGAGGTATCAACCATTCATTAGGTTAATGAGGTATTAACCCCTCAATTAAGTTAATGAGGTATCAACCCCTCAATTAGGTTAATAAACACCACACCCTCCATGTAGTGGTCACCTCATAACACTATAGAGAAAAATATCATAGATATACATTCATTTCATCATCATAAACTCATTCAACTCATATGCCATGCATTAGGCCTTTAACAACTCAAGATACATAATATGGACAATTTATCAAACAATTGGTAGGTGTGTAGTGCTAGTGTAAAACCATGACATTCCAGAGTGAAATAATGCAAGAAAATTCAATATAAAATCACCCATCAATACTTAGTAACACCCTCAAGCAAAATACATCAAAACCCTTTAATCAAATCCCACAATGGTTCATAAATTCATAGCACAAAACATGCAAGAGTATAGATCATGAAATAGTGAAGTCAATGCATCTTAAGATCATGTAAATCAACCCACCAATATTATGGAAAAACCCCATCATGGGTAACTTGTAAATCATATCAAACTTTACAATATTTCATAGATTTCATAGCTTGAATCACGTATAGTCTCAAGAGACAAAGATCACTTCATAGTATAAGCTCAAAATTGATATTTATGCATAATCAACAATATTTTACAAAACTCCAACAAATCTCATCCTAATATTTCATAATAATAGATACCCACAAGAAATACAACTTCAAATCATATAGTTTTCGTAAAAAGAACAATTGTTCTTCATGGGTGAAAGGAACCTAGGAATGAAACCCACATACCTTAGACCATAAATTTCTTGAAATTGAGTTTAGAATGACTTGAAGCCTGGAATGGCGTCTTGAAATTCACAAATTATTCTTGAGTTTCCTTGAATACTTATTGGGGTTTGGTAGAGGCTCTTTGGAGAATATAAGAGTGCATTCCAATTGGGAGGAGTGAATTTGATCTTTAGGAGTAGGGTTTAAGTCTTTAGGAGTAGGGTTTAGGTCTTTAGGAAGTTTAAAATAACATTAAAATCCCCAAAAGACAAATATAAATAACTAAATTTAGACAATGCCATTAATGAAATATAATTTGGCAAAAACCCATATATATCCCTACACATACGAGTTCTACAAAAATAGGAATAACTTCTTTATCCAAACTCTACATAAGGTGAAACCAAGGGTATTGGAAAGATAATGCAAAGAGATTTAATTTGTTAGTTCATGGTCCACCTAGTTCGTTGTGTCAAAAGAGGTATGCCACTTTAAACTGACCCACCTACCGATACATTTGCAGAACTTATCTAACGAAAATTCCTTTGAACTTGGCTTACTATAGGGGACCCACAATGGTCTTAAACAGCATGAATAAGATTGACTTAGATTTGAGAGAGATCTTGAAGCTTGAATGAGTTTTTTGAGATCCGGAATGAGTTTGGGACACTTGACTTTAGATGAAATACTTGGCTAACTGTTAAAGGCTTTTAGGGAATATCTTGAATGACATGTGGTTGAAAAAATGACTAAGTATAGGTGGTTTTATGCATAGGAAGGCTTAGGCCCAAGACCCTAAGTCATTAGGTTGAATTTGAAAAAAAACTTCCAGTGAAGATACATTGGTCCGCGATGGTTCTACGTCGCGCAACCATTGCACCACCTTACTATTTTGTGCACACTTGGAAAAATTAAATTTTGCGATGGTTTCTCTAAAATTGGGGTTATTCCCATTTCCCTCTCAATTTTTCTCCTTGAACAAGAATATGATGTTGGATATATGATATCATGCACGGATTTTGAGATATACAAAAATTATGATTTTGGATACTTTCGATGCACATTTTTGGAAACTTTTTGTGGTCATTTTAGAACTGTGCTAATTTACGCAGTAATTGCAACATATCAGGCCTTGGGTTTGCCAAGCCCTTTCAGAGACTGAATATCAAGTAGAGCTACATTTTACAGATGTACTTACAAAAAGACTTTCACCAGTACACAACCACATTAATGCATTTGAGAGGCAAGTAGAGCAGAGCCTTAGTTTAGCCTAGCCTGCTGACGTGATATCCATTCGGGTGGAGATCTAGTAGCATCATTCTGAGATGAGGGTAGTAGCATTAGAATTGCTTGTGCTTTCTTCATCTGACCCAGTGAGGTAATTGTTGATCTGTTCGGCCCCGAATAGACACCACTACACACCCTCAGGGAGGCCTCTCCTAGAAAGTGAAGATCCAAATGTTGCAAGGCAAGAAGTGGACTTGACAGAGATCGAGAAGTTTGAGATTGCGAGAATTTGCTCCATGGAAAATGAGGAGGCAGGGCAGATGTGTGAGTTAGAGAGGATGAGGGGTGCTAGACCCTATGGACATGCTGCCGCTACTTAAGAGACTAACACGAAGGTTGAGGGTGGTCAGTTACAGCTAGAGCTCAGCACTTAGGTGTCCAAGTATGTTCTTTTGACCCCTATTCTTTGATTTAGTTATATTTTGTTGCATTGAGGCTAATGCAAATATTTTTTGATGGGGTGTGGGTAGTTATAGGCCTCGGTGAAGTCTGAGTAACCATGGCCTATAAATATCCCAAACTTTGAGTCCAAGGAGTTTTCTTGCAATTATCCTTTCCCTAAGGACATTTTTTGTTGAACCGACACATTTAGAATATGTCAGTAGTGTTAGTAGCATAAAAGTCCATGGCATATGTTAGTTTTTGTGAAAAATCATACCCATCAAATTTTTGTATTAGGTTGTTTTGATAACAACTATGTCAAATCAATGATTGACAGTGCTTGTTTCAATAAGTGAAGTTTAATTTTGTTGAAAAGCATGATATGAGAGTCTATGTTTATAGCGTAGTCAAAGCTAGGTGAGTGTGAGTTTCTTTGCTTAATTCTTATATTGTATTTCAATTCAGAACAAGCCCTATTATTCTAACTTAGGTATGTTTCTTAGGAAAGGATCTTAGGCCATTGTTCATATCAGCCCACTTAGCCTAAATAACCAACCAAATGCTTGATGTATCCCTTGATCCCAATGTTTCGGCTTTGCATGTACCTTTTTCTTAGTAAAAACATAAATAACTGAGCCTTGTTAAATGTAAAAAATCCTAAAATAGGCTCTGGTCCTTCCTTGAATATTGTGCAACTTGACCAAGTCAAAAAGCTTATGTTGAGAGTGACTACCAAAAGTGGCCCTGTTTCATAGGTTTGATCTTGTGCACCTCAACTCAAGCCAAAAGTCTATATTGAGGGTGACTGCTATAAGGGACATCACACTAAATGTGGTGGAAGCTAGTGATACATGAAAAGAGGGGGAAAAGCTGCTATGGGTGCAAAAAAAATTAATAGATTCCTAAATACTGAGCTAAAAAGAAAAAGAGTGTGAAAATAAAAGACAATGAGCTAAAAGGTTGACTAAGACACACCAAAAACTTTAAGGTAGGAGAAGGGAAGATTGAGTTGAAAAATAACAGTATTGGTAGGGCAAAAGTGTAGAATAACACAGTGTTAAGGAGGGTTATTAGTCACTATGTTCCTGAAACATCATACCAAAGCCCCCTGAGCCTATGTTACCTTACTTGTCATAGTTGCACTATCACATATACTGATTGATCATGCTCAAACGGTACCTCTCACTTTGAGGATAAAGTGATTGTTGTCAAATATAAAAACTAACCATAGGTTAGTATCACATCCCTAGGGAATACGGGGTTTTCCCACTTTGATTCACCAACAACCGATTCAAGCATTAAATAACTCAACTCTCAATAAAGGGAAGGGGGTTGCAATGATTGGTAGTAAATAAAACTATATTAATAAAACATAGAAACAATCAAATTTGAGAGCAACTTGGGAAATTATATTTGCTATGATTCACTAACTCAAATACCCCGGATAACACAACCTAAATTAGAACATTGCATCAAGAAAATAACTTAAGTTTTTCCAACCCGTGGGCAAAGGCGAAGGTCAAATTTAACTATGGCGCTTGGACGGCTGCATAGTGTGCCAAACTAACTATTAATCATTGTCTCAGTCAACCTCTCCTTGGCCAGGTTTGGTTGATTAGATGAGAACTAATCAATCAAATTTTGTTACCCATTTCCTTTTCCTCTTCATCACTACCTTGATCGGATGATGAAACTAAGCAGGGTTTAATATTGTCCACCACTAAACAACAAGAAAAATGAAGAAAAATGGATAATACATGCAAATAACCATCTCAAAAAGTACAAATAATCCGGGTTTCCTAAGTTAACTACCTATGGTTCCCACAATCCCAAGTTGTGGGTTTAGCCACTCATAGCTTGGGCACACAAATCAACAATGAAATAAGAAGACATGGAAGATTTATTACCCACATAAACTAAAGAACAATGAAATCCTTTTTGAAATTAGAATCACAAGCTTGAATGATGAAATTAATTCACAAGTGAATCTAAATCCCCAAATTTGAGTCTCAAAGTAAAACCCTAAAATTCTACTCTTAAAAACTCTCTACAATCTTAAATAATATGAATAATGAATGAAAAGTTCCTTTTTAAAACCCTATCATATACTATTTATAGTATTTTAAAAAATAACCTTAAAATAATTACAAAATCTGGTCTGCAGTTATTACGACACGTAGTTACGACTCATAGGGTGCCCTACGAGTCGTAATTGGGCTTTCTAGTCAGGTCTTGGTATTTTGGACTTTACTACTATGGTCCATCTCTATGAGTTGCATTCTAGTCTACGACTTGTAGTGACTTCTAGTAGTAACTCTTGCATTTCCTGGTCAAATTTTAATTAGCACTGTTAATTGCGATGAGGCCTCCCATTACGGGTCATTGAGGAGACTACAACTCATACATTGAGCTCGTATGGCTAAACTCCAAATTTTTATATTTTATTTTGTAACACTATTAACTGCTACAAGACGGCCTCTACAACATATAAGGGCCATGACTCGTAGTGGGGTCCATAGGTCATGAGACTCAACAAAATCTACAACTTTTTCCAAAATAAAGCCAACATGTATTTTTTTCAAAAACAAACAAAAATATATGAGAATCGTAAAACGTCGCATTAAGAACACACAAAATCTCAGATTTTAGGCATTAAATGTGTTGTATTTTGATAGCCCATCAACATCCTCAACCTAAAATTGCTACTTGTCCTCAAGCGACGACTCCGTCTACATGGATAATAAAACAATGCATAAAAACTAACTCAGTGGCATATATGATACTCAAATTCAACTCTGGTACCCACAATAGATTTTTCAAAACCTGATCATGTAGTTAATAAGAAAATGACAACATATGGATACATATGAAAGTCCAACTATGACAAGTTAAGGAGTATCAACCATTTACATTCATTGAACAAGTTAAATGCTAATCATGCAATGCAAATTCCCTCACAAAAAAGAAGTCCCATTTTAACACTGAATTTTTCTTTCAAAGGTTTCTCACGAGACTGTGTAGGAATACTCACTCTCACAAATGAGGTTCATGCATGATGAAAAATACCATAGGCTTGCTCATATACTCATAACATGGACTATTGATTGATTGGATTAGGATCACTTTAGGACTTCATAGTCTTGTAATGTGGGTTCATTGGTCCTTGGGATGGCATTTTGGACAATTAGTAACCATGGGCCAACCTTGAACCATGTTTTTCAAAACATTCACCTTAACAACTCAATCATTCTCAGCTTGTTCTCCCTTATTCATCATTTTCAAACATTTCAAGGTATTTTCTCTTCATTTTTCAGCTTGTGCCTTATTTTGGAACTCCTTTTGCCTTTTCAACTCATTCTACGACATCTTTTTCTCATTTTCTCTTACCCAGTACATGGCCTTCTACTCTTTCCTTTATTCCCAAATCACACCACATTTTTGCTGTCGCACAACATAGACCACCCTCAACTTAGGCTTTTAGCCTAAGGTGAAATACATAATGTCCAATCCCCAAACCAGGGCCACTTTTGGTAGCCATCCTCAACTTAGACTTTTTGCCTCAATCAAGGTTCATAATGTTCAACGATAGACTAGGGCTAACATCAAGGTATTTCACTAGAAAAGCTTAGGCTAATGAGGTATTAAGAAAGAAAAAGGTACATGTAAAGCTTAAGCATTTGGAACAAGGGATGAACTCTTTCGTTTGGTTGGTCATTTTGGTAATAGTGGACTAAATAAATGAACAAGGGCCTAAGATCCTTTCCCAATCCATACAATAATTAGTCCAACTCGAAGTAACAAGGCAAGTTCTGAATCAGTATACAATGCATGAACACAACAAAATTAGCTCGCACTCACATGGCATTGCACACACAGCCAACAAAGACTCACATATCATGATTCAAGTATCAACTTGCCTTTAGTTAATCAGAACAAGCATTGCCAAACCATTCAACCATGTATGCTTGCAACACAACTACTAATCAACAGAACTTTCGTGTGTACCAATTTTTCAAATTTTTTCAGAAATCATCAAAACAATATACATGTCAAAAGTTTAACTACCATATACTACAAATATTATCTACAACATCTAAAAGATGTCGATTCAACGAAAAATAAAATATCCATGAGCCAAAAGAAAGTAGGAAAGAAAAACTCCAGATCAAAAATTGGGATAGCAATGATGAAACGCTCCAAAATGTGCTTCGGAATGCCCATAATCGTGATTTTCATATATCTCAAAATTTGTGCAGATATCAATAATCTGACTTTAAATTCTCGATCAGGAGGAAAATTGAGTAGGGACTGGCGACAACTTAGATTTAATAGGACCCATAGCAAAAATAATTTTCGCTAATTGTTGATTTCCAGAGAACATCTGCAACCTGGCCGCGACATGCCAGGGGAATGAAGCAATGTAATTCTTCTTTCGTGTTTGGTCTACGTCACGGACTAGACATGCACCAGTATAATATATTCCTTAGTTTTAATTATGTGCCCAAAAGGCATTGGGGTCATAGCCCCATGCCCACTAAAATGTGAAATTACCCATACTTAGCCATTTTTTAACTCTATAACTCACAAAACCCTCTCTCAAACCACTCTAAGACTCTATCAATTATCTCATTCAAATCTAAGGATCTCCAGCTCAATTTTGAACTCAATAAATCTGTTTAAGCTCTATAACCACTTCATTGAAATCAAGGTTTAAGGTATGTGGGTTTCATCGATTGGGTCCTTTCACCCATGGAGCCCAACCTTCCCTTTTCGTGAAAATTATATGTCTTCAAGTTGTATTACCTATGGGTATATTTTATTATATTTTATGAGCATAAATTATCTTGGGGTTTTATGAAATATTGATTGATTATGCATTACGATCTATTTCAAGCTTATAACATGAATTTATTTTGTCCATTGAGACTATGCATATTTTGAGTTATGAAACTATGAACTATTATGATCTTTTGTAATGGATTTCAAAGTACCCTACATGAGGATTTTATTACATGTTGGTGGGTTGATTTTTATTGAGTTTACTCATCTTATTTCACTCTTGAATTGCATGATTTTGAACAAGTCTCAATAACCCACCATGTGTTTGATAAAATGTCAAGTCAAGAATTCTCAAGTTACTGATGATCTATTTTATGGTTTACAAGTCAAGTGACTATGATGATTAGGGGCTTTCAAGTATGTATTTAATTCATGAAAAACAACTATGATTTTACAAGAATTAAGTTAAGCCCTATTTCAAGATTTTTACCTCTTATGAGCCATTTATGTTAAAGGAAGGGTTCATGTATGATTATGATCTACTCTCATGTACAAGTTAGGCTCACTTCTAGGGCTCAAGCATGATGCGATAGCTATTCATGTCATGTTTCCACGTTTCCTGCAAGTTATGCATAGCTATGAAAATATCAAGTATTCTGTGGGATTGACGTAGCACCGATTGAGGCTTAAGATGGGGGCTTGAGTCATGGGGTCCTTATATAAAGTGATTAGTCTCTAAAATATGTGCCACCATATGATTATAATTATTACCCTTACTATACTAGTGGATTCATCTAGTCATGTTATCATATTTAATTTGCCTTGGCAGGTTGAGCACACCTAGCCGAGGGGTGGCATGCCCGTCCACATGACCGAGGGGGTGTCATGCCTTGGATTTCAAGTTGTAGCTACTTGGTCTATGTTAGTTGAGGTCGCTTCCCACATATGTGTACCATATATATTGTGCAAGATGAATGATTTACAACCATATTTTATTATGAGCATTGATCATGCATGACATATTGAGATTATCTATCTATTGATTATGCTTATGCATTTTGACTATATTAGGTTCCTTTTTATTGAATTGCATCTTGCATACTTACCACATTCAAACGTACTAGCATATACTCTATGCTTACATTATATTACCATGTAGCGACCAAAGCTCCTTTTACGTGGTTAGTTTGGTACTTCGATGATATGCATTGGTGAGTCCTCAAGTCCGTGGACACTATCTACATTACTTTTGTTATTTTGTGACTTCATTATGTTGAAAACTTATTATTATGAGGGTGAGTCCTAAAAGTATCTTGGCCCCCGCTCTATTCCAAGTTAGAGGTGTTGTTGGATATTATGATGTACTTATGCTATGAACTTGACTCTTTTATGCTTTTGTGACTATTAAGGTTTCCCATAGTCCTGGTTCCCTTTCTATTATATCTCTTATTGTTGTTTATTTTGCTTCCACGTCAAAAGATGTGTGATTGATATGCTAAGAGGCTTTTTTGGTTTCCCTTCGACTTCCCATTCGTCATATCATGTCTAGGCCCTAGGCTTGAGTCGTGACATATAGACTAAATGATAATCATAATTCACCCTAGTCTATAGCTACCCACACCCACTAAAAATAATATACTTTGTCCTCAATGTATAGTACAAACTAAATAACAATAAGGGGTCGAAAATTAAGCATATCATAGTGCCTAAGAACTGGTCTCTGGCTGCCCTGAGCATCTTCCTCTCGCGGGGTAGTTTGTGTTGTAGTTGTGGTGGATAAGCCAATGCCTCTTACTCGATCAAGATCCTAGGCTTGTCTCCGCTTTTCTTTTTCTCTTGATGTCCTCAAGACAAAGCTAACTATATCCTCATCCAGCTCCTCATTAACCTCTGTGGTCTTCAGGCATACTGGCTGCTCCTCATCATCATCAGCCTTAAAAGGTCTCTTCCCGAGAGCAAGCAATAGTGGATCCTCCGACTCAAACATGTCAAATAGCGGCTCATCTCAAGGTGTAGGCTCAAGAACTATAATCAGAGCCGCTAATGTCTTAATGAGATCAACCTTAAACTTCATCACCTTTGTAAGAAAAGCTGACAAGTCTTCTAGCTAGGCCTCATCTTGCCTCTTCTACACTCGCTCCTCGAAGGTGTTGACTTGGGCATCTACCATAGCAATATTCTGGTCAACTATAGAAGTAGTGAATGCGTAGCATCTATCCTCCAACTCCCAAATAGCCTGTTGTACCCATGGCCTAATCTGTCGCGTAAGCTGAGCAAACTAAGCCTCAGCCCGTGATAATCTTTGAACTATATTCTAAAAAGCAACAATAAACATAATGTCTCTAGAAGGAATCTGTGAGGTAGACGACTTTGGTGTTGGTGCAGCTATAGTGGGACCCATCTCAATGTCAATTGCCTCATGCTACTCCGGTGCCTCATCAGTAGTAGAAACAATTGGAGTAGTAGTAGTGGCAGCCGTCGAACCCTCAGCCTTTGGCTCTGGCATGAATGTCTTGGGCATGGGAGAAACTTGAGAAATTCTGTTCTCCATGATTCACTAACTCAAATACCCTGGATAACACAACCTAAATTGGAACATTGCATGTAGGAAAATAACTTAAGTTCTTCCAATCCTTGGGCAAAGACGAAGGTTGAATTTCACTATAGCTCTTGGCTGACTACCATAGTGTGCCAAACTAACCATTACCGATTGTCCCAATCAACTTCTTCTTGGCCGGGTTGGGTTGATTAGATGAGAACACATCAGTCAAATTTTGTTACCCATTTTCTTTCCCAACCTTGATTGAGGTCATGACATTAGGCAGGGTTTAATATTGGCTACCATTAAACAACAAGAAAAATGAAGAAAAATAGATAATACATGAAAACACCCAAATCAAGAGGTGCAAATAATCCAATTTTCCTAAATTAGTTAATCTTGGTTCCCATAATTCGATGTTGTGGGTTTAGCCACTCATCGCTAGGGCACACAAATCAATAATGAAATAACAAGACATGGAAGATTTCTTACCCAAGAAAATTGAAGAACAATGAAACCCTTTTTGTAATTAGAAATCACAATCTTGAATGATAAAATTAATCGACAACTGAATCTAAATACCCAAAATTAATTCTCAAAGTAAAACCCCAAAATTCTACTCTAAAAAATTATGTACAATCTTGAATAATGTGAATAATGAATGAAAATATCCTTTTAAAATCCTATAATATACTATTTATAGTATTTACAAAAGGGTCCTTAAAATAATTACAAAATCTGGTCGGCAGTTGTTACAACACGGAGTTATGACTCATAGGGTGCCCTATGTGTCGTAATCGGGCTTTCATGGTCAACACTTGTCATTTTGGACTTTATTACTGTAATCTACCTCTATGATCTGTAGTTTGGTCTGCGACTTGTAGTGTCTTCTCATAGTCCACTCTTGCATTTCGTTGTCCAATTTTAATCAACATTATTAATTGCTATGAGGCCTCTTATTATGAGTCATATAGGAGACTATGACTCGTACCTTGATCTCATATAGCTGAAATCCAAATTTTTAGATCTTATTTTTGAACTATTAACTAATACTAGACGACCTCTACGACTTGTAGCTTGGGCTACGACTCATAGTGGGGTTCGTAGGTCTTGAAAATTAACAAAATCTGCAACGTTTCCAAAAATTAAGCCAGCCTGTATTATCTGTAAAAAAAATATATAAAAACACATAAAAATCATAAAAAAACACATTAAGAACACATAAAATTCCAGGTTTTAGGCATTAAATGTGTTGTATTTTGATAACACATCATTGAGAATCATTTTGTTCGATGACTATCTGATATGCATTGATAAGTTATTATAAGTATATGTACTTGATTTAGAGATAGTGTATGCCATTATATTGAGCTCTGTATGTTGTTATATTGCTTATGTAGATTGAGTCCATAGCTTGAGGACAGACAACAATTTTAAGTTGAAGGTACTGATGTGCTATCAAAATAAAACTCTTTTGATAATTAAAACTTGGAATTTTTGTTTTCTCAAAGTGATGTTGATAGATTTGGTGTGTTTTTATGTTACTTTGTAGGATCACAAGATTTGACATGATTTTTGGGAAAAGTCCACAAAAGTGCAGTTTTTGATGAATTACGAGGAATTCTATAGGACGTGGATACTTCCAAGAGACATAGAGAGGTTTCATTTGTGAGATCGAGTGAAGGGTATAGTTCCAGAAGTTGCATCCATGAACTGTCAGATGAGCCATAGAAGTTTCTGTCGCGGATTGGTTTTATGCCTAGATTATTAAAGTTTGAAGAGTTTTTGAAGAGTTGTCAGAGAAAACCCTATATGGGTTGTATGTCTGAATGTGGCTCGTAGAACGGTCTCACAGATTGGAAGCCAATTTTTGAAGAATATAGAGTACGATGCCCTGGTATAGATCATGGATCTTTGCTCTACTCGTAACCCAGTTCGCAGAAGCTGCCGAATCTAGTTTTTCTATTCTATTTTTGATTTGTATTTTAATTATTATAAATGGATTTTCTTTAGGTAATTTTGATAGGGAGATGCACGTGAGATATGAGAAACACTTTTGGGACTATAGAATTTGTTATTTTTACATTGAAAACATTACATTATGATTTGTTGGGGAGAATTTTGGATTTCTTGTTCTTAAATTCATCATTGTAAGTGTTCAATTATGCTATTCTAGATTATGGTTCTCTCATCTACAATGATTACACATATATAAATCCATAACTAGGATTGTCGGAACGATGAAAAACCAACAAGATAAAATCGGATAATCCATAATTTTTAAAAAGTGTTCGTACATGTATCAATTAATTTTTTTTATTGCTTTTTTATACTGGCCAACATTAGAACCCACCTAATTCTTATTGACTGGATCAAGGTAGCAATTATCACGCCCTAAAGTCCTATAGGGCAGACCGGCACCCGTTGCCGATAAGGCCCGGGAGAACCAATCTGTAACTATACCATTACTGTACGTTTCTACCTTTAGAATGCCTTAAAATAGATAAACAAATGATAACAAGCCAAAGGAAATACATATGACTAGGCCGTTGGGGCCACGGTATCTAAAGTACGAGCCATGACTTTACTTTTACTTTGCATAGTCTACAAAGCCTCTAAATAAAGAGAAAACATCTGAAAAAGGTCGGTACAGGCCCCGCCTCCACTAACTGTACAATATAAACATA
>JAABOM020083899.1:0-30941 GCA_011800125.2 Solanum clarkiae | reverse complement strand
TATTCATGCTCAATCTTCTTGCATTGTATGATTTAAAGTTTGAATGCATTGAACTCACCAGTTTTATTCTAAGTCCGGATAAAGTATGTTTTGAATGATTAGGGAATCTTTTAAAGTTATGAAAATCAATTCAATGATGTTTCATGAAGTCCCTTAAATGATAAACGAATGATAAATGTGGGTGAAAAGACAACTCTCACTTAACTGGATCATAAAGGTTTAATGAGATACTCCTTCTATGATGAAGTTATTGTTTCAAAGCTTAAGAATGTTAAATGCATATGATTATGCTTATTACTGATCCACGGAATTTGACTTAGCACTGAAAAGACTTGAGGTGGTGTTTGGTATGGTGGGCATTAAGATTATCTATCTAAAGGAATCACTGTAACAACCTTTTGTCTAAAACTATGTTGTGACCATAGGTGCCTTCTTATGCTAGGCTAGTGGATCCATATATGGAACTAATGTTAAGGTTAAAGAATGAATATGATGGAGTTCTACCTTGTAAGTAGTCTCTCCTTCCGACAAGGGATTTATGTTGAATTTCATGTTATAGTTCACATGGTTTTATTATCGGTTATAGTCTTTTCCCACACATGTATGATCCCTTATGATCTTTGCATTGCTTTAATTGTGATTTAAGTTGCACTGATCATTCATCTCTATATACGATCTTATTCTACCATATGATATGCATATGGTTCATTATGATATCTATAACTTTCTTTGTTACACTCAAGTACTAATGTATACTCAGTATATTTCAAGTACTAACGTATACTCTATAACTGCACTATCTAACAATGTAAGGATAGGTGACGCTCCTCCTTCTCACACTCATGGTTTATTTGAGTTGTGATTAAAGACTTATTAGTATGTCCTCTTGCTTCGAGGACAAATTTACCTACTTTCTAGCTAGTTATCTCTTTAGACTTTGAGACTCTTATTTTGAATTTTATTTGAGGGTGAGCATTGGACATGTCTTAGACCCTGTCTATTCTAAGATTAGAGGTATCATTAGACATATGTTTGAACGCATGATGCCACTTTATTTCTTTGTTAGTGATTCATGTTATATCTATTAGTCCCATTTCCCCTTAGTTTTTGCTCTTAATTATGACTATTACCTATGAAGAGATTGAATGAATGCAAAGAGGCTTAGGTGAGGTACCTCAGAATTCTCATTGATCCTGTTACTCTTCAGGCCTAGCCTAGGTCGCGACAAATATAGTATCAAAGACTAAGGTTTTGAAGTGTCCTAGGGAGTCTAACATACCGTGTTACGTAGAGTGATGTTCATGGGTGTGGAGCATGCCACATCTATGAATAGGAGGCTACAAGGCCTTTTAGGAATTTTCCCCATCTTTCATGATTTCATGCCATTCCTTAAGAGTTTTCCTAAGACTTACTCTATCTAACGAATCAGTAATTTATGCTTTTTAGACAATGCATCCGTGAAGGGTGCCCGTAAGAAGAGAGGTTGATCCAAATGAGGTCCAAGCTCTTTTGATCCCTTAGCTCCCTATGTGAAAGCGATCGCACATATAAGGTATTAAAATTTCATCACAATGTTGGCACATGTGGTGGCCAATCAAGGTATTTTCCCTCCTCCCCAAGTACCTACTCCTGCTACTATGATCTGAGACTTCATGAGGATGAATCTAGCCAAATTCCATGATCTAATGTTGGTAAGGCCCCTCAAGATTTCATTGATATAGCCTATAAGATTGTAGAAATTACGGGGGTACCTTCAAAAGGCCGAGCTTGTGTCCTACCAACTTAAAAGTGTGCTAAATTGTGGTATGATAAATGGGTAATGGAGAGAGGTGAAGATTTTAGTCCTATTACATCAGAGGAATTCAAGAATTCCTTCATTGATCGATTCTTCCCATTAAAACTAAGGGAGGTCAAGATTCAAGAGTTCATCAACCTTCACCAAGGGAACATGAGTGTGAGGGAATATGCATGCAAGTTCACCTTGTTGTCTTGATATACCCCTTTCATGGTCATTGATCTGAGGCCAGGGATGAGCATGTCTATCTCTAGTGATTCGAACATAGTGTTTTAGGGATACAAGACCGCTATGTTGATGAAGGAGATAGACATATCTCAATTTATGACCCATGTGAAGCAAATTGAAGATAAGAAATTGACGAAGCGAGCTAGGAAGTTCAAGAGGGCGTGAATTGATGGTTGTGGGTTCTCTCACCGCAGGACGAAAAATGGTTGCAATAGCAAGTTTTATGGTGGACCTAGGCAATCCGGACATGGCTTTTCCAATACTATGGCTCCAAGGTTTAACAAGGACAAGGGGCCCTCCCTAAGTCACAAAGGGGTCTTAGGGTCCAAGCTACTCCAAGGTGTAACAAGTGTGGGAGAGGTGTCATAACCCAAGCCTAGGGCCTAGTCGTAACATGACGAATGAAAAACACAAAGGTACCTCATCCAATCCTAGCAAGCCTAGCATTCATAGGTATTTAAACAACATTATGTGGAACTAAAAGTGGAGAATGAGACGAAGGGAATCATCATATAAAATAAAATGCAGAAAGTCATCAGCTTAAATCATAAACCAGATTGTCCAAACACACCTTACTACACGAGAAACATAGTAGGGGTTAAGACATACCCAAAGCTCCCCTCAAATACAAAAGTCATGAAAATAAGATAGAAAATAAAAGTCTCCACTTATAACTCAAACTACATAAATGTCTCAAAGATAAAAGCATGAAGATAGAGGTAAAGTCCTAAATATAAGGGCTCACCAAATCAACTACTAGTCTTGGATATCTGATCTCACCCAAGCAATACCTCCTTTTTGAGGCTAAAACAATTGTTGTCAAGATATACAACCTAACCAAGGTTAGGGTCGAAATCATAGGGAGTATGGTAGACTTAGAAGAATTCAATTGCAATTCGGGTTGATTAACCAACTTATCTCCCCAAAAGAGGTGGGGGCTATAATAACTATAAAAAGTAATATTAAGCTCAGACAAGTGTTAAACCATTATAAATACGAACTACAGTATTGTGTTCCCCATGATTCCCTAACTCAGTATTATTAGAAAATCAAATTCTTTCCAATGTGTCATATGCAGAACAATAAGTTAAGTTCACCAAACCCTTTGGCCCAAGCGAGAGGCAAATTTCTCTATGTGATTTGGTACATCCTACAATGTGACATACTAACCCTTACTTATTGTCCCAGTACAACTCCCCTCGACCCCGTTCAGTTGATTAGATGCGAAACATCGATCGAACCCTATTAATTAATCTCTTTTCCTATTCACTAGTACCCTGATCTAATTAGTAACACTAGGTGGGTTCTAATGTTGACCACCATCATAAAGCATTCAATACGAAGAGAATTAATTAAAATATGCATGCATACTTGTCAAGAATTATGAATTATTTGATTTTATCTTGTTAGTTCTTCATGATTCTGACAACCCTAGTTGTGGATTTAGCTACTTATGATCAGTTTAAATGCAAGAATTATGAATTTGAATTACATAACTAGGTACTTCCGCAAGAGAATTAACCACAAGAAATTCAATCTCTTAAATGAGAATCACAAAATTGAAATTAAAAGATGAAATAAAGTTTTACAAGTATTTCTCAAATTCTTTCATGTTCCTTACCATTCCCTCTTCATCCTCTCTGAAAAATAACTTAAAAACTTATTTATAGTGTTTAAAATATAAAACTAAAATGAATTAGGACAATTGGATCAACAGGCTCTACGAGTTACTTTATGGGTTGTATAACAGTATACGGCTCGTGATCAGGTTTTCGTGAACTATTGCTTGAATTCTAGAACTATCTTCTACGACACCCCACTACAACCCGTATAAGATTCTATATCCAATAGGGGGTTTCATCTGATAGGATTTTCATCAAGTCACTGACTTCTGATCCTCAAGGTACGGTACCAAATCAGCGACTGGTAAAGTCTTCTATGGCTCGTCTGCGTGTTCATAAACTCAACTTCAGAAATCACTAGAATTGCAAGCAAAACCCCCTTTATGGTTCGTAGGATACTCTATGGCCCGTAAAGGGTCTCATGGAACCTTAACTGCAGCAACTTCTGGGCACTTTTCTCAAAAGATAGTGCCAACCCTAAAATCCTGCAAAACAAATATAAAAACACATCAAACCTACTAACATCACATTGAGAACACATAAAATTCTAAGTTTTAAGCATCAAAAGTTTTGTATTTTGATAGAATATCAATACCCTCAACTTAAAATTCTTGTTTGTCCTCAAACGATGGACTCAATCTACATAAGCAACGTAGTAGCACACAAACCTCAGTCAAATGGCATATATTACGTCAAACTTAAGCACAAATACCCATACCACTTTCAAAACACAATTAGATAGATATCCAACAAACTAACATAGATCAATGCATGTGACAATCCAACTATGACAAGTGACGTAACCATCAATAAGCCACAATCATTGAATTGGTCTAATGTTTACAATGCAATGCAAGTGTCCTCATAGAAAGAAGTGCTATATCTCACTCACAATATATTTTAATGTATAATCTTGGAACTATACAAAATCACTCACTCTCACAAAAGATATTCATATATCATACTCAATGTCATATGCTTACCCCTATACTCATGACTAAGACCTTCGACTACGTGGACTAGGATCACTTTAAGACCTTACTAGCTTGTAAGGTTGGGTCGGAGGATTTGATCTAATGTTTTGAGAATATAGTGACTAAAGACTCTCCTTTAAACTGCATTTTCTACAATATTTCCCTACCACCATTGTTACTTTTCATTCAATTCTCCCTTTCTCCTATTTCAAGCTTTTCTAGGTGCTTTCTTTTCATTTTTCAACTTTTTGCCTTATATTTACACTTAATATTTCTACTAAATCCATAGTTAAGGCAGCACTCATTTTTCTTGCACCTAGTACACATTTTTTTCACCTTTTCTATATATCACTTACTTCCCCCCTCATTTTGTGTTTTACCTTTAAACCAGCTACCATCAACTTAGACTTTTGGCCTGAGTTGAGGTGCACATTATCCATCCTAGGAACCAGGGCCACTTTTGATAGCCACCCTCAACTTAGGCTTTTGCATCAGTCAAGGTGCACATGTTCAAGGAAGGACCAGGGAAAATTTTAGGATTTTACATCTAATTAAAGCTAGGTCATTTAGGTTTTTACAAAGAAAAGGTACATGGCTCAAACATTAGGATCAAGGGGATTTTTCACGCATTTGGTTGGTTATTTAGGCTAAGTGAACTTTATGAACAATGGCTAAGATCCTTTCCTAACCAACTAACCTACAGTCTAAGTCAGAGTGATAGTGCAAGTTCTGAATTGATACATAATACATGAATTTAGCAAAGTAAGTTCACACTCACATGGCACTGATTACACTATTAACACAGACTCCCAAATCATGCTTTTCATCTCAATATTATCATCACTTATCATAACAGACATTGTCAACACAATTAAACATGCATGGTTGTTATCTAGACTAATTAATCAAAACTTTTGCTGGTATCACTTTTCACAAAAAAATACAAAAACACATATATGCCACAGATATTAGTATTATATACTACCAATACCACCTAAATATACCGGTTTGATATTGCCCAAGTTACACCTCCTTTTTAGAGGATAAAGAGGTCGCTGTTATGATGTAGAACCTAACCAAGGTTAGGGTTGATCCCATAGGGAACACGTAGACTCAAGACAAATTCACCAATATGCCATCCAAGTAGTTAACCGACTCAATTACCCAAAAGGGGGTTGCAATAACTAATGAGAAAATAAATTAAACTAACTATCACGAGAGCAAAATCAATAATAGAGAGCAACTAGGGTATTGTATTCCCTATGATTTCCCAACTCAGTATCACTGGATAACCTAATTCTTGTTAAGTGTATAACATGCAGGACGGTAATTTAAGTTCACTAAGCCTTTTGGTCAAAGGTGAGAGGCGAATTTCACTATGCGACTTGGCCCATCTCCATAGTGTGTGTTACTAAATATTACCTATTAGTCCCAGTAAAACCTCCCCTTGGCCCAGTCTAGTTGATTAGACGAGAACACATCAATCGAATCATATTCATTACTACCTTACACTAAGCGAGTTCTAATGTTGGCCACCACTAGAAATCATGAAAAACAAAGAGATTTATTTAATACATGCATATACACCTTCCAAGAATTGTGAATTATCTGGTTTTACTTTGTTAGTTCTTCGTGGCTTCCACAACCCTAGTTGTGGATTTAGCTACTCACGTTATGTGTAGATGAAGAGATTATGAATTGAGAAGACATAATTAAACACTTACACAACTGAATTAAGAACAATCAAATCCAAAGTAAATGAAAATCAGAAGCTTGAAGATAGAATTAAACCACAAGTATTCTCAAAGACTCTCACGATTTTCTCTCTAAGAATATTGAGTTCTATGAGCACTTAACCTAAACGACACAAAACTTACGTGAACTGCTGAGAACTTTCAAAAAAATAACCTAAAAACCTATTTATAATAATTAAAAAAAAGTCCTACACAAATTAGAAAAATTGATCGGTAAACACCATGAAAGAATTTTATGATCCGTAATTTCTTCTACGGCTCGTAGTCGGGGTCTCGTAATCAGCTGCTGATATTTTGGGCTGCACTTCTATGGCGTCCCTTTATGACTCGTAAAGTGGCTTACGACCCGTAATGGGGGTTTCGTCTGATGAACTTCCTGCAAGTCCACTTCTCTGATCCTTAGGGCAGCAAAAGGTAGTCTATGAATCATAAACTGCTCCACGACTCATCTACATATTTGTAGGCTTCAACTTCAACCAATAGCCTCTCACTCTAAATCCTCATGAAACCTATTTATGACTCGTAAAATGATCGATGGCCCATAGAAGGACTTGTAATCAGTAAAAACTAGCAACTTCTATAATTTTTTCCCAAATCATGGCTAAACTGTAATCTTGCAAATCTAAATACAAAAATACATAAAAACCCACAAATATCACGTTGAGAACATGCAAAATCTTATGTTTTAAGCATCAAAAGTGTTGTATTTTGGTAGCATATCAACATCCTCAACTTAGAATTGTTGCTTGTCCTCAAGTGACAGACTCAATCTATATAGACAACATAGTAACACATAGACCTCAAATAAATGGCATACATAAATACATCTAAGACTAAGATACCTATATCAACTTTTCAAAACAGGATTAGATAGCTATTTAGCAAACAAAGACAAACTGGTGCATGTGACAACATAGCTATGACAAGAAAAGGGTTATCAACAATCTACAATCACTGAACAATTCAAATGCTAACAATGCAATGCAAGTGCCCTCACAGAAAAAAGTTCCATATCCAACACTCGATGATGTTTTCATATTTGACCTTGAGACTATGCAAAAATACTCACTCCCACAAGAGACATTCATGCATGATGACTAATACCATAGGCTTGCCCCTATACTCATGACTCAGACCTTTGACTAATTATACTAAGATCACTTTAGGACTTTCCTGGCTTGTAACGGAGGATCAGAGGGCTTTAATATGGTATTTTGGAAAAATAGTGACTAAAATCCCTCCTTGAAACTGCACTTTTCTACCATTTTGCCCCACCAATATTGTTACTTTCACCTAATTCTCCCTTTTTCCTATTTCAAGCTTTACTGGGTGCTTTCTTATCATTTTTAAACTTTTTGCCCTATTTTCATACTTCATTTTGCCTTTTAGCTCTCAATCAAGGCATCTTTCATTCTTCTTGCACCCAATACACGATTTTTTTTCCTCCTCTTTCTCCATATTCCTAACTCACCCGCTTATTTTTGTGCTTTACGCTTACACCAGTCACCTTCAACTTAGGATTTCATCTTGTGTTAAGGTGGACAATATCCCTCCTCTAAACCAGGGCCACTTTTGGTAGCCACCCTCAACTTAGGCTTTTTCCCTCAGTCAAGGTACACAATGTTCAAGGAAAGACCAGGGCCATTTCAGGATTTTTCACTAGACAAGGCTAGGTTAATCGGATGTTTTCAAAGAATAGGTACATGTTAGACTCAAATATTTGGAACAAGAGATATATCATCAATTTGGTTGGTTATTTTTAGGCTAAATTGTACTATTTAAGAACAATGGCCTAAGATCCTTTTTTAGTTCAATTAATCTACAATTTAACTTAGAGTAACAGGGTAAGTTCTGAACTAGCATAAAATACATGAATTTATCAAATTATGCTCAAAATCACTTAACATTGCATACATTATAAACAAAAGACTCACAGATCATGCTTCTTATCTCAATATGCCCTTTCTTATCAAAACAGAAATTGTCAGACACCTAAACATGCATGGTTACTATCTAACTATTAATCAAAAAATTTGATGGGTATCATTTTTCAAACAAAACATAAAAACATTCTATATGCCACAAGTATTGGTATTATATGCTATAAATATTATCTAAACATCCTAAACGTACCGGTTAACAGAAAATAAATATCCACAAGGAAAAAAAACACAGGCAAAAAAACCTTGGGATAAAAAATTGGGGTAATTATGGTTGTTAGGGGTGACAATTTCAATCCATATATGGTAAAAGGAACCCATTTTTGCCCATGTTTATTTTAGTGGATCACTCATGTTTCTAAATAGGTAAATATGGATTGATATATTTTAAGAGTTCATACAAATATGGTCAAAATGGATAAAATATGGGTACTTATATAGACTCATAGATCCGCCAACTGATAATGAAAAATTCTTAGTTACTCTAAGAAAAAAATTGTGTGCATGATTTTTTTATAATGATCGTTTTAATTTTTTATTGGGGTGAGAATAAGTACCGAAAAATTAAAAAATCGAACCAAAGAAAACTAATTCGATTTTTCAGTACAGTGTCGGGTTGGAGTGGGGGGGGGAACTAATTTTTTTATTTTTTATTGGGACGTACATAAATACCAAAAAATTAAAAAATTGAATCAAATCAAACCAAACTAATTTGATTTTTCGGTTCAGTGTGCGGTAGGGGGCAAAACAAATTAATATTTTTTTAATTTTTTATTGAGGCGGGCATAAATACGAAAAAATCAAAAAATCGAATCAAACCACACTAATTCAGTTTTTCGGTTCGGTGTCGGGGTATCGTGGGAAAAGGGGTGCAAATAACAATTAACTTTTTTTTATTGAGACGGAGATAAATACCAAAAAATTAAAAAATTGAACTAAACCAAACTAATTTAATTTTTCAATTCGATATCAGGTTGGGGTGGGGTGGGGGGGCAAAATAAATTAATTTTTTTTAATTTTTTATTGGAGCGGGTATAAATACCAAAAAATCTAACCTAATAAAACTAATTCGGTGGTGGGGGCGCCAAAAATATTAACTTTTTTTATTTTTTATTGGAACGGCCATAAATACCGAAAAATAAAAAAATCTAACCAAACCATAATTCAATTTTTCGATTTGGTGTTGGGGAGGGGTGGAGGGTGCAAAACAATTAACTTTTATTTGTTTTTTATTGAGGCGGGCAAAAATACCGAAAAATAAAAAAATGACCCAAACCAAACTAATTCGGTTTTTCGATTCTGTGTCGGGGTGGAGGGGGGAGATCAACATTTTTTATTTCTTATTGGGGAGATCATAAATACCCAAAAATTAAAAAATCGAACCAAACTAAACTAAATTGATTTTTCGATTTAGTGTCGGGGTGGGGTGGAGAAGCAAAAAAAATTATTTTTCGTATTTTTGGGCGGACATAAATATTGAGAAATCAAAAAATCGAATAAAACCAAACTAATTTGATTTTTCGATTCGGTGTCAGTGATAACTTTTTTTTAATTGGGATGGGACATAAATACCGAAAAATCAAAAAATCGAAGCAAACAAAACTAATTCAATTTTTAGGTTTGGTGTAGGTGTTCAAGGAAAGACCGGAGCCATTTCAGGGTTTTTTTACTAGATAAGGCTAGGTTAATCAAGTGTTTTCAAAGAATAGGTACATGTTAGGCTCAAATATTTGGAACAAGAGATATATCATCAATTTGGTTGGTAATTTTTAAGCTAAAGTGGATTATTTAAGAACAATGGCCTAAGATCCTTTTCTAATCCAATTAATCTACAATCTAACTTAGAGTACCAAGGTAAGTTCTGAATTAACATAAAATACACGAATTTACCAAATTATGCTCACAATCACATAGCACTGCATACATTATAAACAAAAGACTCACAGATCATGCTTCTTATCTCAATATACCCTTACTAATCAAAATGGAAATTATCACACCTAAACATGCATGGTTACTATCTAACTACTAATCAAAAAATTTGACAGGTATCATTTTTCAAACAAAACATAAAAACATTCTATATGCCACAAGTATTTGTAGTATATGCTAAATATCATTTAAACATCCTAAAAGTGCCGGTCAACAAAAAATAAATATCCACAGGGAAAAAGAATACATGTAAGAAATTCTTGGGATCAAAAATTGGGGTAGCTAGGGACTATTAGGGTGGCAATTTCGATCCATATAAGGTAACAAAAACTCATTTACTCATGTTTATTTTACTGGATCACTCATATTTTCTAAATGAGTAAATATGAGTTGATCTATTTTAAGAGTCCATATAAATATGGCCAAAATGAATAAAATATGAGTACCCATATAGACCCATAGATCCCCTAATTCATAATAAAAGATTTTTAATTATTCTAAAAAAAAATTTTGTACGCATGATTTTGTTATAACGATTTTTTTATTTTTTATTGGGGCGAGCATAAGTACCAGAAAATTTGAAAAATCGAACCAAAGCAAACTAATTTGATTTTTCAGTACGGTGTCGGGTTAGGGGGGCGAAAGTAATTTTTTTATTTTTTATTGGGACGGGCATAAATATCAAAAAATTAAAAAATCGAATCAAACCAAACCAAACTAATTTGGTTTTTCAGTTCGGGGTAGGGCGGGGGGCAAAAAAAGTTAAGTTTTTTTAAATTTTTTATTGAGGCGAGCATAAATATCAAAAAATCAAAAAATCGAACCAAACCACACTAATTTAGTTTTTCAGTTCGGTGTTGTGGTTTGGAGGGGCCCAAAAAAAATAATATTTTTTATTTTTTATTGGGACAGACATAAATACCAGAAAATCAAACAAATCAAAAAATCGAACAAAAACTTTTAAGATTTTTCACTAGACAAGGCTAGGTTAATCAGGTGTTTTCAAAGAATAGGTACATGTTAGGCTCAAATGTTTGGAACAAGAGATATATCATCAATTTGGTTGATTATTTTTAGGCTAAAGTGCCCAATTTAAGAACAATGACCTAAGATCCTTTTCTAATCCAATTAATCTATAATCTAACTTAGAGTACCAGCGTAAGTTCTGAATTAGCATAAAATACATGAATTTATCAAATTATTCTCACAATCACATAGTACTGTATACATTATAAACAAAAGACTCACAGATCATACTTCTTATCTCAATACACCCTTATTTATCAAAACAGAAATTGCCAGACACCTAAACATGCATGATTACTTTTTAACTATTAATCAAAAAATTTTATAGATATCATTTTTGAAACAAAACATATAAACATTCTATATGTCACTAGTATTGGTACTATATGCTACAAATATCATCTAAACATCCTAAATGTGCCGGTTCAACAGAAAATAAATACCAACAGGGAAAAAAAATACAGACAAGAAAACCTTGTGATCAAAAATTGGGGTAGTTATGGACCATTAGGGGGTGACAATTTCAATCTATATAAGGTAAAAGAGACTCATTTTACCCATGTTTATTTTAAGAGATCACTGATATTTTCTAAATGAGTAAATATGAGTTGATTTATTTTAAGAGTTCATACAAATATGGTCAAAATGGATAAAATATGGTACCCATATAGACCCATAGATCCCCCAACTCATAATAAAAAATTCTTAATTGCTCTACAAAAATCTGTCTGCATGATTTTTTTCATAACGATTTTTTTATTTTTTATTGGGTGAACATAAGTACCAGAAAATTGAAAAATTGAACCAAAGCAAACTAATTCGATTTTTTAGTACGGTGTCAGGTTGGGGAAAAATTAATTTTTTTTATTTTTTATTGGGCAGGTATAAATATCAGAAAATTGAAAAACAAATCAAACCAAACAAAACTAATTCGTTTTTTCAGTTCGGAGTGGGGTGGGGTGGAGGGAACAAAATTAAGTTTTTTAAAAAAATTTTATTGAGGTTGCCATAAATATCAAAAAATAAAAAAATCAAACAAACCACACTAATTCGGTTTTTGTTCGGTGTCGGGGTTTGGGGGGCGAAAAAAATTAACTTTTTTTTATTTTTTATTGGGGCGGACATAAATACCAGAAAATTAAAATATCAAACTGAAAAACTAATTCAGTTTTTCGGTTCAGTATCGGGGTGGGTTAGGGGGGGCAAAAAAATTAACTTTTTTTTAGAATTTTATTGGAGCGGGTATAAATACCAAAAAATCAAAAAATAGAAACAAACCAAACTAATTTAATTTTTTGATTCTGTGTTGGGGTGGGGGTGGGGGGCCAAAAAGATTAATTTTTTTTATTGTTTTTATTGGGGCGGGCAAAAATAACGAAAAATCAAAAAATCGAACCAAACCAAACTAATTCGATTTTTCGACGCGGTGTCGGGTTGGGGGGCGAGGGGAAAGATTAACCTTTTTCATTTTTTATTAGGGCGGACATAAATACAAAAAAATTTAAAAAATCGAACTAAACCACACAAATTCAATTTTTGGTTCGATGTCAAGGTTTGAGGGGGGGGGAGGGGCAAAAAAATTAACTTTTTAAAATTTTTTATTGGAGCGGACATAAATATCAAAAAATTAAAAAATCAAATCAAACCAAACTAATTTGATTTTTCGGTTCGAGGTGGGGTGGGGGACGAAAAAATTTAACTTTTTTTATTTTTTTGTTAAGGTGGGCATAAATATCGAAAAATTAAAAAATCAAATCAAACCACACTAATTCGATTTTTTGGTTTGGTGTCGAGGTTTGGGGGGCCGCAAAAATATTAACTTTATTTTAATTTTTTTTATTGGGGCAGACATAAATAGCAAAAAATTAAAAAATCGAACTAAACCAAACTAATTATGTTTTTTTGTTCTGTATCGAGGTGGGGTGGGGTGGCAAAAAAAATTAACTTGTTTTAAATTTTTTATTGGAGCGGGCGTAGATACCAGAAAATCAAAAAATTAAACCAAACTAAACTAATTCGATTTTTCGATTCGGCGTCCCCGAGGGGGGGTGGAACGAGCAAAAATATCGAAAAATTAAAAATTGAACCGAACAAAACTAATTTGATTTTTTGATTCGTTGTTAGATTTCGGGGGGGGAAAAAGAAATTAATTTATTTCTATTTTTATTTATTGGGGCGAGCATAAATACCAAAAAATAAAAAAGTCGAACCGAACCAAACTGATTCAATTATTTGTTACGGTGTAGGGGGGAGATTAATATTTTTTATTTTTATTGGTGCGGACATAAATATCAAAAAATAAAAAAATTGAACCAAACCAAACTACATCGGTTTTTCGGTTTGGTGTCTGAGTGGGGTGGGAGGGGAGGCAAAAAAAAATTAAGTTTTTTTATTATTTATTGGGGCAGATATATGTACCGGCAAATAAAAAAATCGAACCAAATCAAACTAAGTTGATTTTTTTGTTCGGTTTCGGCGGATGGAGGGGGGAAAAGTTAACTTTTTTTAATTTTTTATTGGGATGAGGCATAAATACCGAAAAATTAAAAAATCAAAAAATCAAACCAAACCAAACTAATTCAATTTTTGGTTCGGTGTAGGTGTTCTTTTTACAAAAGTTCAGTTCCTCGATTCTATGTAGGGGTCTCAAAATTTTGGTACGTCGAAGAACCGAACTTTTATTAAAAAAATTGAAAAGATATTTTTGTTTTCAAAAATAATTATTTGGGAGTAGGGTTGGGGTGATTGGGATTTACCATTAACAATCTAGCTTTGATTTAATATTTTTTGGCTTAAAGAGAATAAAGTGGGTTGGAACCATTCTTATCCAAATCATATTTGACCAAATCCATATTTACCCATATTTTATATGGATGGACTGTGATCCAATCTATTTTAGCTCAATCCATATTCAATCCGTCCAAATCCAATCCAATCCACCCATTTGCCACCTTTACGGACCATAAGCTACTCAGATATCACTGAGGCCCATAACTGTCCACACCCCCATCGAAAAATATGTGCATTGTCCCCGATGCACAAAAACAAACAAAATAACATATAAGGGGCCAAAACATACCTAGGAACCTAAGCGCTAGGTTCCACCTTGAGTTGCCTCCCAAGAAACACTTGATTTATTGTCGCGACACGACATAGATAGCTGGAGTACTAAGACTTCCTCCAGCTTTTGTGCTACCTTATCGCTGAACTTTGCCTCCTTCTAGTGCCTATCAGTCTTCTTTCGATCCAGAGCTATGGCTCTTGTCATCATGCCTCTTTGAATTTGATCCAGTTGCATTGAAAGAAGTCCAAAATGTTGATTTAGCTATTTGATTACCACCAAGTGTTGTTCAACCTTATGGGTTATCTTGGCAATTTTGGGATTGATCTCCTTCAAAGTTTCATCTTGGGCATCTTCCCTCTTTAACAATTGGTCAAGCATCCCCTTGATGTTAGAGTTCCTCTCTCCCATATCACGATCTTGGGGGGCATGTGACGACTACTTGTGCTGCCATACTTGGGGTGCTCATGCTTGGTACAATTGTTTCCCTGAATGTCATCTGGCTTGGTTGTCTCTTATGTATGCTTCATTAGCATCTCCAAATTAGCTCTGTTTTCAACAGGCATATTAAGGATGTCTACATTTATTTTTCTTGGTCAAAACTCATGTCAGCAATGCTTGCATGATCTGTTGGATATCTATTCCTGGCCTCCCACACATGGTTCAATTTAACTACCACGTCTAGGTGCTCAAAAATTTTTGTGAATGGTTGTTTCACGAACAGACCTCCCAAGAGGGCATCAACACATGCTTGGCTATTATCATCTAAAGCTCGATAGAAATTCTCCACTAGGACATTCCCCAGAATGTCATGGTCCGATATACTCCTCAAGCATCTATTAAACTACTCCCATGTAGTAAGGATTGAATCACCAGGGAATTGTTTAAAATGGTGGATCTGGTCTACCAGCTTAAGCCTGTCTGGTCTAATGAGGTACCTTGCTAAGAAAACCCTTTGCAATTCTACCCAGCTGGTGATTGAACTCTACAAAAGCTCAAACCCTTTGCACTTCTACCCAGCTGGTGATTGAACTCTACAAAAGCTCAAATAGCCATAATGCAGCATTACCTATGAGAGACAATGGGAATACATTGAGTCCCACAACATCCATAGACGGATTTTGTGTTCTCATCATACTCTAATAGAAAAATGTAACATTGTGCAAATAGCTATGCGGATTCTCTGATGGTAAGCCCCAAATAGCCCATGGTTCTGCAGCATCTGAAGTAATCCACTCGAGACTGTGAACTTTGTGTCCGCAGGTAGTTGTGGCAACATAATAACTCTAGTCTCCTCCATAGCCATAGGATTCAACCTGTACAGATTCCACTGGTAAGCGTTGACATTGAAATCCTGAGGCTGTGGGACATCCCCCAAAGGAGGTGGGTTCTCATTCCTATTCTCATCATTATTGTCCCTATTTAGGGTTGCATTGGTCGTGTTATTGGCATTGTCTTGGGCCATTCTTCTCATAGTTCAGTGGATCTATAGATCAAATGGAGTTAAAGGTTTTCCTTAACTCTGAGTGTTGGACATACACTACTCGTATACCCTGCAAAGAGAAAAAACAAAAAAAGTAAAATAAAGCGAACTAAGGATTAACACTAGAACTATTAATAAATTCACTAAGACTAGATGTATTTCCCGGCAACGGCACCAAAATCTTGATCTCACCTAAGTATGAGAGGAAAATCAATAATAGAGTGCAACTAGGCTCTCGTGTTCCCCATGTTTCCCCAACTAAGTATAACCGGATAACCTAATTCTTGTCTTGTGTATGACATGCACGATGGTAATTTAAGTTCACCAAACCCTTTGGTCAAAGGTGAGAGGCAAATTTCATTATGTGACTTGGCCCATCTCCATAGTGTGCATTACTAACAATTACTTATTAGTCCAGTTAACCTCCCCTTGGCCCAGTTTGATTAATTAGACAAGAACACACCAATTGAATCCTGTTAACTAATCTCATTTCCTATTCATTAGTAACTTGGTCCAGTCAATAACACTAGGTGAGTTCTAATGTTGGAAACCACTAGAAAATATGTAAAATGAAGAGAGTTAATTAAGACATGCATATACACCTTCCAAGAATTGTGAATTATTTCGTTTTACTTCGTTAGTTCTTCATGGTTCCCACAACCCTAGTTGTAGCCTTAGCTACTCATGCTATGTGTAGATGAAGCGATTATGAATTTTGAGAAGACATAATTAAACACTTACACAATTGAATTAAGAACAAGCAAATCCAAAGTCAATGAAAATCACAAGCTTGAAGATTGAATTAAACCACAAGTGTTCTCAAAGACTCTCTCACAATTTTCTCTCTAAGAATATTGAGTTCTATGAGCACTTAACCTAAACTACACAAAAATTACTTGAACTGCTGAGAACTTTTGAAAAATAACCTAAAACTCTATTTATAATAATCTAAAAAAAGTCCTACACAAATTAGGGAAACTAGTCGGCAAACTCCACGAAAGCACTTTACGGCCCATAATGTCTTCTACGGCTCATAGTCGAGGTCTCATAATCAGCAAGTGGAATTTTGGACTTCACTTCTATAATACCCCTTTATGACTTGTAAAGTGGTTTACGACCTATAACGGGGGTTTCACTTGATGAATTTTCTGTAAGTCCATTTCTCTAATCCTCCATGCATGAAAGGTAGTCTATGACTCGTAATCTACTCTACGACTTATCTACTTCATAGACATCAACTTCAGCAAATAGCCCCTCACTGGAAATCATCACGAAACCTATCTATGACTCGTAGAATGCTCTACGGCCCATTGAAGGACTCGTAATTAGCAAAAACCAACAATTTCTGTAATTTTTCCCCAAATCATGGCTAACCTGTAATCCTGAAAATCCAAACATAAGAACACATAAAACCCACAAGAAATACATTGAGAGTACATAAAATCCTAAGTTTTAAGCATCAAAAGTGTTGTATTTTAGTAGCACATCATGATTCAACAGAAATGAAATATCTATGGGGAAAAAGAACAAAGGCAAGAAAACCACTAGAATTCAAAATTTGGAGTAGTTATAGGCGAAGGCTATTCAGACTTCACTGAGGCCTATAATTATCCACACCCCATCGAAAAAGAGGTGTGTTGTCCCCAATGCATACCAAAAATGTAAAATAAAGTACCGGGGTCAAAATAGACATGCCTGGTGCCTAAGCTCCAGTCTCTATCTTGGGTTGCCTCCCAAACAGTCTGTTTTATTGTCGTATCATGACATAGATATCATGGGTACTCAGACTCTGCCAAGCATCCATGCTTCCTCATCAACTATCATGGAAGGATGGATGGTGCTCTCATTACCACTAGTCATAACCATCTTATACTATTTAATATTTATTAGGTTTTACACTATGCTGCTGGGCAATGTGCCTTTTTGATATAGACTGAGTTATGTTTATACTTGACCAAATTGTAGTTCTAGTCATTTGACAGTGGCAGAATGAGATTTAATTTTTGATTTATGCTGGAGATATCAAACTTAATCCCCCTCAAGGTCTCATCCTGTATGTCATCCTTCCTCAATAGTTAGCTAAGCATCTCCTTAACCCTAGGATACTGGTACCCGTATCACGATTGTTAGGGAGGTACATAACGACCGCTCTTGTAGCCATCTTCGTGGTCCCCTTCTACACATCTTTCCTGTCCCCTTTACCTGGCGTGGTAACTTTAATGTTACTTCTAGATCTAAATAGTTCTTTCGTTTGCTTTATTAGAACCTTCATGTTTGTACTTTTTCGGTGCAAGAGTGCTCGATCATTGAGCTATTCTAGCAAGTATGATCTTCTCATTTATCCTTGCTTGCTCCAGGATTATGTAAGTCATACCCGTACTTTTGGTAAGAGGCGTATTCCTTTGCCCCCATATGTGATTCAATTTGCCCACCATATCTAGCTGCTCAGCAATCTCTGTGAATGATTGGTGTATGAATATGCTCCCCAAGATGGTGTCGGTGTATGCTTGTCTATTTGCGTCTAGGGCATGGTAGAAGATCTCCACCAAGACATTATCAACAATTTGTGGTCTGGGACACTCCTCAAGCACTTTGTGAACTACTCTCATATTGTACTGATCAAGTCACCAGGAAGTTGGTCAAAGTTGTTGATTTGGTCTTTCAACTTGAGCTTCTTCGATGTCGGGAAGTACCTCTCCAAAAAAGCCTTCTACAACTCAACCCAACTGGTGGTCGAACTCTGCAAGAGCTCGGATAGCCGTAACACTGCATTGCCTGTCAAAGATAATAGAAAAATATAAAGTCGCACAACATCCATAGACAGATTATGTGTTCCCATCACACTCTTACGGACAAATGCAGCATTGTGTAGATGACTATGTGGATCCTCCGATGGTAGGCCCACCAACAACCCACGATTCTACAGCATCTGAACCAACCCACTCGAAACCACGAACCTTGTGTCAGCTGGAAGTAGTGGTAGCATAATAGCTCCAGTAACGTCTATAGCCATAGGGTTCAACAGATATTGGTTCCACTGATAAGCTTTTGCATTGAAGTCCTATGGCTACGGAGAAATGTCCTAAATAGGAGGTGGATTGTCATTATTTGCATTCTCATTCTCATTTCGGTTCAGAGCTGCATTTGCAGCATTGTTTGCATTATCTTAGCCTATTCTTCGTAGTCTTCTTTGGATCTCTGGGTCAAACGGAGTCAAGGGTATGCCTCAACTTCACGTGTTGGGCATACACTACACCTATACCATGAAAGAAAATAAAAACAACAAAGAAACTTAAAATGAGGGGAATAAGAATTAATTCCTCAATTACTTAAATTAGACAAGTCTAGTCGTATTCCTTGGCAACAGTGCCAAAATCTTGATGTCGCCCAAGCTATGCCTCCTTTTTGAGGCTAAAGTGATTGTTGTCAAGATATATAATCTAACCAAGTTTAGGGTCGAACACACAGGGAGTATGGTGGACTTAGAATAATTCAATTGCAATTCAGGTTGATTAACCAACTTATCTCCCAAGGGGGGGGTTATAATAACTATTAGAAGTAATTCTAAGTAAAGAAAAGTGCTAAACCAATATGAAAAGAAACTATGGTATTGTGTTCTCTATGATTTCCTAACTTAGTATTACCAGATCATCAAATTCTTTTTCACTGTGTAACATGCAGAACTGTAAGTGAAGTTCAACAAATCCTTTGGCCCAGGCGAGAGGTGAATTTCACTATGTAATTTGGTTAAATGCTGCAGTGTCACATTACTAACCCTTACCTATTGTCCCAGTACTACCTCCCCTTGGCCCAGTTCAGTTGATTAGATGAGAAACATTGATCCAATTCTATTAATTAATCTCTTTTCCTATTCATTACTATCTCGATCCAGTTAATAATACCAGGAAGGTTCTAATGTTAGCCACCATTAGAAAATATTCAAAAATCGGAAGCCCTCCAGTCCTCTACACCTGATTAGCCGCTTCTTCACCTACATCTGCGAGGTGTCACTTCCACTTCATCCCTTTATGTGCAGAATATTTACATCACCAGTTTTTCTTCCTCCACAAAACATAGATTTTTTTACGCTTTCTATATTGAGTACAAAATGAAACTATTGTTATTACATCTTCAAATATCATCCTAATCATACGACTCCAACAGGACCATTAGAGAGGTAGAGACTTGAAAAGAGACGTTTGAAATATATGTCTGTTGTCTCTACAAAATAGTGGTGAGTGATTTTGCAAAAGCCTAAGCCAATCTTCAAGTGTGCTTTGCGGGAGAAGAAACACCATTAATGTGGAAAATATGCACACAGGAGAAACACAACAGAATAAGGTTTGTTCCAATGAAACAGGATGTTTGCATTTGTTTAAAAGAGAGAATAGCAAGAAGTTGCATCTATTCGGCAATTATTTTTTTATTTTTTGGGTTTTTTTATAATTAATTTAGTTGTTTTTGTTTTTTATTTTTGTTTTTGTTTTTTGGATTTTTTAAAGTGAGGGGTATTTTAGTGATTTGACTTTAGAATTTTAGAGTTGATGCTTTTACGGTAGTATAGATTATGAATTATCCAATTTTACCTTGTTTGTTCTTCATGGTTCCCACAACCCTAGTTGTGGATTTAGCTACACATGATCAGTGTCAATGCAAGACTTATGAATTTGAATAACATAATTGAGCACTTACACAAGAGAATTAAGCACAAGAAATCCAAATTCTTTAATGAGAATCACAAGATTGAAATTAAAAGATAAAATAAAGTTTTATAAGTGTTCCTTAAACTCTCTAATGTTCCTCTATTGTTCCCTCTTCGTCATCTGTGAACAATAACCTAAAAAACCTATTTAAGTGTTTAAAATATAAAATCAAAATGAATTAGGACAACTGGGTCGGCAGGCTATACGTGGTACTCTACGGTCCATACAATAGTTTACAATTCGTGATCGAGCTTTCATGAACTATTGCTTTAATTCTAGAACTATCTTCTATGACACCCCTCTACGGCTTATATAAGATTCTACATCTCATAGGGGGTTTCATCTGATGGGATTCAGTAAGTCCCTACCTTCTGATCCTTAGGGTGTGAGACCAAGTCTACGCCTTGTAAAGTCTACTATGGCTCATCTGCATGTTCATAGACTCAACTTCAAAATTATAGCCTTTACTAGACTTGCATTCAAAACCTCTTTTACAACTCATGGAATACTTTACTGCCCGTAAAGGGTCTCGTGGAACCTCAACTACAGTAACTTCTGCACTCTTTGCCCAAAAAATAGTGCAAACCCAAAAATCCTGCAAAACACATCAAACATACTAACATCGTATTGAGAACACCTAAAATTTCCCGTTTTAAGCATCAAAAGTGTTGTATTTTGACAGCACATCAACGTCAAAGCTAGGTATGAGCTGATGGATGAGGAGCGTCGACCCCTACATGGTGATATCATGTAGGCATAAGATACATCGGTAAGTTTGAATGTTCTAGTTATATGAGATGCAATTCAAGTATAAAATTATAATGGGATATTTATAAAATTTAGAAGTCCTTATACATGGAATTGTAATGTCATCATTCAAAATATGCAAGACCGTATTCAAGTAACAAGGCTCATATAAAGTAAAAATCATATGTCTCATAAAAAAAATCATATTTAAGGAATAATAAAATCAAATGACATTTAAAACCATGCGAGTTACTATATTGAATCCAATATAACCCCCTATGATGGCACAGGGAGTCCACCTCTAGGGTGGATCTCTGTCAACTTAAGCATGCATGTCTTACCTCTAACTTTACTATTTGGATCCACTAGCCTTATGGCGGCACATAATTAATGGGATAAAAGGTTTCCTTTAAGGTTCCCTTACCTAACCCCACTTCAATGCCTCATTCGGTGCTAAGTCAACCTATCAGAATACTTTAGAAAACATTAGCATAAACACACAATTATGGCTTAGAATCATAAGTACCATCATTAGAAGTAGCTTATCATCTTGGGATCCACTCAAGTGAGGATTGGCCTTTCACGCTGAAGGTCCATCTTAAGAATCATTAAGGTCTTTGCAACATACTTACATCTTTGAAAACATTCATAACTCAAAGCTTACTTTCAGACCTTTTCTTTAACATCATTCTAAACTCATCGTGTGGGCCTATTGGCCCGACCCAAGCCAAAGGCCTAGTCGTAACAACGCGAATGAGGAACCTAAAGATCTTTCATCCAAGCCATCATAACACACATCATGCATTTATAGGTAATTAAAACAACATAATGAAGAATTTAATTATGGGGAATGGGACTAAGGGAAACATTCAAGCTCAAAATCAAATACATCCATCAAAGCTTCATTTTCCAAACATAGTAATCTACTTAACACTTAGCGAGGACCAAAGAATACTCAAGGTTCCCCTCAAATACAAATGATTTGAAAATAAGATAGAAAGATCAACAAGTCTAAATAAACAAACGTCTTAAAATACAAGATATGAGGAAAATAGGTAAAGTCCCCAAACGAAGGGCTTACCAAATCACTAGTCTCGATCATCAGAAGCTAGTCAGGTGCTGGTGAAGGAGGTGGAACGTCGGTCCTTACATGGTGACATCATATAGGAAAAATATGTGTTAGTATATTAGAATATACTAAGTATGTGAGATGCTGCAAATATAAAATTGTAATACCATCATTCATAAGATTTAGAAGTCTCAATGTATGGAATTGTAATATCATAATGCAAACATGCTTAAACATGAACAAAGAATAAAGTTCAATATGAAGTAAAATGAATGCATTATATGAAACACATGTGGTGCAACGAAGGCATCAAATTTTACACTTTGTAGGAAAGGACCGTAATTGACATACAGGACGATGTGAGCTACTTTATAGAATCCAACATAATCCCCTCTATTGGTATGGACAGGCCAATTGCCAAGTGGAATTCCATCACTTAAGCATGCATCTTTCTTTATCACTTATGGCTTAGTGGGTCCACTACAACAGCCTACAAGGGCTCCTATGGTGGCACATAGTTAATGCGGCAAGGGGTTGCTAATGGGGTTCCCATACCTCACCTCAGCTCAATGGCTTATTTGGTGCTAAGTCAATACCACGAAATATTTTCAATTATAAATATAGTCATGTACTATAATTTAGAATCATTAGTAATTTCATAGGTGTAGCTCAAAGCATAGAAATCACCTAAGTGAGAATTGGACTTTCGTGTTGAGAGTCCATCATAAACATCTTTTAAGGGAAATTGTAACATGATTGCATCTTTGAGACATTCATATCTTAAAAGCTTAGTTCATAGCCCTTATCTTTATCATCATACCATGCAATTCATCATGAACTTGGTGGGCCCATGCATAGACTTGAAATTAAATGTTTTAATGAAATAATCATGAACATATAATATATGCAATTAGGGGTGTGCAAGACGACCAATTAATCAATCTGATAAAAACGTTATTCATTTATTATTATTAGGTTAGTAGGTTATCGAGTTTTTAATGATTTTGAAAAAAAAATATTATTGGTGGTTCAATATCGATTTTTACTGTTGGGTTATTAGGTGAATCGATAATCCAATAATATTATAATAATTTACTATTTCACTCCTTCGTAAATATTAAATATTAGTAATTTAATAGTATAGGACACTATAGCAATATTTTACATTTTTTAATCTTTATAGTAGTTAAGTGATTAGTTATCCACTTTAGCATTTTAGTTTGTAATTAACTAATTATAGCTTTTGCAAGTTTATATATATAATTTTCATATTCTATCTGCTTTTTATTAATGCAAATTCTCATTATCATTCTTATTGGGTAAACAAAAAACCAAATCGTTAAAGACTTAAAACCAATAAATCGAAAATCGACAAAAAATATTTTATTGGTTTCTTATTGGTTTAGCATATTTAAAAACCAAAAATAGATAAACCGAACCGATAATGTACAAAATCGAATTGAACCGACTGATGCACACCCCTATATGTAATTTTAAAACTAGAATGAAGCAGCCCACACATCACTTATAAAATCCTAAGTAGGAAAGTCATAGCTATCAACTTAAACATCATAAAAACCCATTGAGTATCATCATATTGCATCAACAACATAAAATATTTAATACGTCATAAATAAACCATTAAGTATCAAGACCAAAAATTGGATCGCAATTATACAAAATAAAGTAAAGCGAAAATAGTCACAACATAACATAAGCAAACTGAAAACCTATAGTCATGAGTACAAGAGCATCGAAAGTGGGACAATAGAATAAATACAACTATCTCGAATGGAATACAAAGATGATAATATCTAATAATAAGTCAAAAAAGAAAGCAATAAAAGAAGTCTCAAAGATCCAAACGACTCAAAGTCCAAGCCTCACCAATAAGATCTGGATAGGTGCAAAAATGCTCATCTAGAGTGAATTAACTACCCCATATGGGTCCCTGTGCTTGATCTGCAAGGAGGAAAAAAGTAGGTGTAAGTACACCAAAATGTACCCACTAGATTCAACCGACAGGGTAAAAGACATCAAATAAGTATGTAATAACAAAGAATTCTATCACCTACATCGAATGGGTTATTAAACAATATAAGCATGAACAGGAGCAAGTAAAGGCAGCAAATGCAATGAATATTAAAATGCAATGGCATCACATGCCATGTATAAGGTGGAATCACGAACGTCGTAAGGCCGATGTACATATGTATCGAGCCAAAGTTACAAAATAGAACTCTGGGATGTCGCAAGCCATGTACTCAAATATCTACAGGTGTCGTAGGCCACAATCAAAAGTATCCCAAGGCGTCACGGGCCTCATACTGAAGTATCTCAAGGTGTCGCAGGCCATACAATGGAATGTCTCAATATATCTATTTTTCGCAAATGGTACAGATGCAATAAGATGTGTGCATGCCAATGCAACTAACCTAGTATCAAATGTGTGCATACCAATGCAATCAATCAATAATAAGATGTACGTATACCAATGTAATTAGTTAATTATGAGATAAGTGCATACTAATACAGCATTTCAAGAATATTCATAATGGCAATATGAATGACAACTGATATGGATGTGATAACCATCACATCAAATGGGAAATATCATGTGAATCAACTTGTACTACAACGGTCATCATTATGTCTCATATCATCATTATCTTATCAATAACCCAAATGTCAATAGAATAAGGCTCCACAAATACCTAAGTATGCTGATAAATCTCAAATTTGTCACAATTATTTCCCAAAATCATTTCAATTCTCATAACTTGATTGTAATTTATCAATATGATCACAATTTACTCATAATTCGACTCAACCGAAATTGCATTTCCATAAATATTCCATCATTTCATCATCGAAAGTACTCATTAATTAGTCTAGGTCTCACAATTACCACATAAACATGACCAATAACTCAAACCAAGTCCCAAAAAGGTTAGCCAAACTTACCTCAATGCCGAAATCACACTCAAACAAGCTTTTAATTAACTCAAGCCTCCAAACGATCTTCGGATCGATCAATCACCATTAAAAATAGATACCTGCGTCAACAGTTGCATTGTGATATCCATATTGGCGTGAATTAGGCTTTAGGAAAAAATAGTCAAAATTAGGCTAAAATTTAAAGTGGTCGAATCTGGATATTGACTTTAAAATTAGATTCTACACAAAAAATGGAGTCCGTGTTTGAAAATCCCACTAAAGTCGAGTTCAAAATGGATGAGTAAACATCATTTAAAGTTTCAAAATCAAACCCCAAAAATCCCCAATTTTTGGACATCCAAAACCATGAAATTGAAGACCAGATCAAGATGAAACTTTTGGTAAATAATTAAAATAGTGTTAGAAACACTTATACAACAAAATCCTTCAAAAATCCTCTTTCAAAATCACTCCAAAAGCTTTGAAAGTTCGATAATGGAGTAAAAATGGTGTTTCTCGATATACCACAGCAAACGCATGTGCTCAAGCACAATCAGAGTGAAGAGCATGTACCTGCACTAGAAATTGCACCAATAATGCACCGATTTTACCAAAACTCGAAATAGACATTTGAAACTTATCCGAAATAAGAATTTCACAAACCAAATATATATTCTTACCAGAAATAGTGATCGACATTTAACCAAATCATCAGAAATTGATTTTAAGGCCTCCATTACATATTTACCAATGCAAGTCAAATAAACTAGTTTAAAACTCAAAATATCAAGATTTCCCTGAATAACTCCAAAAATTATGAAGAAACCATTTCTAGAGTTCATTTCACCATCTAGAACTACTACAACTGTCAAAATTTTGATCGGAGCTTCTGAATTCAGAATGTTGTCCAAAGCCAAACTTTTGTTTCGAAAATAACGAAAAATATAACTTTGGGCCTAAAATCTTCATTTTAACTCCGAATTCAGTTCTATAACTTCTCTTAGACTAGATACATCATTCCAGAGCTGATGGAATCATTTGATTTTTTATCCGGCACACGAAACTCAAAATGGCACAAAACTCACTTTTCCAACAACTTAACCTTCCAAAAATGCCAAAACTCATATTTTTAACTCTTACACCTCTGAATTTCAGTTCCAACAATATAGATAGTTCAAAAAAAGCCCAAAACAACTTATGAAAGGATAACAGAATAATTCTCATAGATAAACACTAAAATGACCAACTATGTCATTACATCATTCACCACTAACAATAATATTCATCCTCAGGCATAAAGGAAAAGGAGGTCCCTGAAGCCTAAAAATGGCAACGATATCTGGCCTGCATATATGACTCCAACTCCCAAGTAGCCTCGTCAACAGAACAGTGCTGCCACTGAACCTTCCCTGAAGGTATATCTTTGGATCTCAACCTTTGGACCTACTTATCTAATATAGCTATAGGCTCCTTCTCAAAGGACAAATCTGGACCCAACTCAACAGAATCATAAGAGATCATATGAGACTCATTAGGAATGTACCGGCAAAGCAAGGACATATGAAGAACAGGATGCACTAAAGATAATCTCGGTGGTAAAGCCAACTCATAGGCCACCTCACCAACTCTCCTCAAAATCTCAAATGGGCCAATGAACCTTAAACTGAGTTTGTCCCTCTTCCTGTATCTTATCACACCCTTCATGGATGACACTTTAAGCCAAACACTTTCACCAACAGAGAATTCAAGAGGCCTTGTCCTCCAATCAAAATAATTCTTCTGCTGACTCTGAGTTATCAATAGCCTACCCTAAATTAAATGAACTTCATCCAGGGAATCTCTGAGTAGATCCACACTCATAACATCCACTAAACCTGAGTCAAACCATCCAATGGGTTATCTGTACCTCTGACCATATAAGGCCTCAAAATGGTGCCATCTGGATGCTGGAAAGGTAACTGTTGTTAGATGTAAACTCTGCTAATAGTTAGTGCTCGTCCCACCGGGCCCCAAAATCTATCACACAAGATCATAAAACATCCTCTAACACCTGAATAGTGTGCTCGACCTGTCCATCTATTGGGGGGGTGGAAAGCTAAAGTCAAATCTACTCTAGTACCCAAACCATATTATGGAGCACAAAAATGGGAGGTAAACACAGACCCTCTGTCACGACCCCGACCTAAGGCCTAGATGTGACACGACGAATGGGAATCCGGGAGCCCCAAACAAGCCTCAAGATACCAAAACTCACATCATCAGTTCGAAAGCACACAAATAAATACATAATTCTATGAGATGGAGAAATAGGACTCACTCTATGGGGGAATTCCAGGACTTAGGATCTTTCCATGATAACATACAACAAACCATCTAAGAAAAAAAATTTGTTCAAAAGAAAATTCCATTTTAGAGTTTTACCAACAATTTGCTTGTGTAAGTGGCGATCCGGTATTTTCTGAATCCTTATGTAAGGAATTACAAAAGAAATTCTTTCAACAAAGATGTGAATTAGGAAGGATTGATCGACGAAATATGAACCGAAAATTGAACCTTGATATACCCTAGAACAATACATTTTTGTTACCATGAGATATATTGGCAGCCGCTGATCATTTGATTGGACTAAAATTTGGAATAGGTGCACTTGACGATATGAATCATTTGAAAAATAAACATATTCCTTCTGTAGTAGATCCTTTACAAGATCAATTCGGATTGGATCTGGTTCGTTTAGAAAATGTGGTTTGGGGGACTATATGTGGAGCAATCCAGCATAAATTGATACCGATACCTCAAAATTTAGTAAGCTCACCTCCATTAACAACTATTTACTAACACATAACCAACTCACATAATGATAATCATGATAACCAACCCATATCATAGGACATAAGTCATATCACAGGACATAAGTCATATCACATAGCATAAAATGTAATGAGGTTTACAAGATGTCCAACAGTACCTCTACATAGATGGGTCAAGGGCCAAGATATTCCCCGGGCTCACCCTCAATACATAAATGCAATGAAAAGTATCAAAGGTATATAGATGGTGGATCATCCTTGGAAGATAGGACTCACCACTACAAATAAACTTGGAATCCAAGCTAAGCGCCAAATGATAGATGATCAAAGTCCCCGTTCCCTACATGGTGAAATCATGTAGGCAAGAGTATGCATTAGTACGTTTGAATGTACTACGTATGCCGGATGCAATGCATGAACTTACCAAAACCTGCATTTCAATGTTAAATGACAGAGACACATACTATAGAAGGAGATATATAACAAGAGTTATAATACAACAAGATGTCATGAAATCAATGATGCATGAGGTATAAATGGTGCTAATATATATAGTGGGGATGAGACCTCAATAGACATAAGTAAGACCAAGAGAGCTATTACTCGGAATCCCGATGATTACCCCTCATCGGTAAAGAAGTCATTTACTTGCCAAGGGTAAATCATGTTTCACCTTACATGCCTCCCATTTTGTATGAAGCAACCTTCCATATGGGCCTCCCATTTTAGATAGGATTTTTATATCAGAACATATCATATCACATCATATCATTTCTTCTCCTTACAGGCAAACCCATTTCATAGGAATCTTTCCTTACATGCTTCCCATTTCGAAAAGGAAACCTATGCTAGCACATAGTTCGAGGAAAGCAAGAGGACCCTCCTTCTATTGGTGCTAAGTAGTCATCCCACAAGAATACTTATTATATACATAATAATACATGCTTTCAAGAGATAAAAGTCTTTCCAAAATCTTTCAATGCACAATTAGGCTTAAAAGACAAACATCTTTCATAATAGTTTATACTTAGACTCAAATGCCAAAACCATGATTTCATAGTCATAATGCTCATGCATAGGAATAGCCCATTCATATACAAAATGGTGCAAGCACCCAAAAATGCTCCAAGAGCCATAATCAATAGACATATATGTGATCACAATATTTTCATCACCAATATCTCATCAAAATCATATCATATAGAAAAATAGGGCTTAACCCACTTCATAATTTCCATAATAATCCATGCATATGATATAAATAATGAGAATATGGCATGGGTAATTAAAATTCAATCTAAAATCAATAATATAATATGAAATTCAAGTGAATGCATAATTAAATCTATATTTAAAATCATAAATATAATCACCCATGTATAAACAAGCCTTAAAGGGGACACACATACTTGTATTTCCATAAACCCAAAGTAAACTCTCATATAATAGTTTAAGTAACCTTCAAATCATCAAATAAACACTACCCATGCCTTAAGAGAATTTTAGGAATCAAAATATTCAAAATCTCGATTTAAAGTAAGCTAGAAATTTATAAAATTGCTTGAAACTAATTTGGATCTCCTTGATTGGGAGGTAGTCAAGGATCAAACACACATACCTTCACCAAGATGAAGAAAACCCCAAGAAAGTTGAAGAAGACTTGAGTTCCCAAGCTCAAATGTTGAAATCTCTAAGGGTTCTTTTGTGGAAAGATTTTGAGAGGATTTTAAAATATGGAGAGTGATTTTAATGTTTGAAATAGCTTTTAGGTCTTTAGATGACCTTAAAATAGCATAGGAATTCCCAAAACACCAATAGAAATAATCGAATTTATCAAAATGCCATTAATAAATCAAAGGAAAAATTTACCAGAAGCCATTTAACTTGAGTGCAAATGGCTCGTGTGGCACTCCACGGTCCGTGTGGAGTGCCCTTGAAATAACACTTAGACAATTTTCTGAAAATTTCTGTCTTGAACCAACACTTAGAATTTTTCGCATGAACCACCAAACGAACACCCCTCACTAGCCGTGTGAAGCCACATGGCCCATGTGGTGATCCTGTCTCCCCAAACTTAGGAAACTTTCATGAAAATAAACTTAGAATTCTTTCACTCTAGAAGCTCCACGGAAGGCCAAACGGGCCGTCTCACACCACATGACCTATCTAACTGGTTGTGTGGCCTCCCTTAGCCCCAATGATGGGGTTTTCAAGCCTAGTCACCCCACAGCTCCTCCACACGACCCTTTAAGCATCCACGGCTCGTGTGGGGTGGTAGTGAAGTGTGCCTTAGCTTGCAACACCAACCCAAGGCCATTACACAAGATTTGAGGCCAAATGTGGTCTCACTTGAGGCTACACGGCTCGTGTGACCCCACTCTGGCTGTGTGGTCTCTCTTGAGACTCACTTGGTCCAAATATACTATAGACACCGACACACCATGCAATATAACAACATTCCACACATATAATCTAGCGAACTGCTCCGCACTGCAACTAGTCTTCATCGATAAAAAGTGTGTTGACTTGATCAAACAATCAAAGATCACCCAAACTGAGTTAAACTTGCCCAAGGCCATGCGAAGACCTGTAACAAAATCCATAGTCACTCTCCCCCACTTCCACTTGGGAATAGGCATCATTTGCATCGATCCATCGGTCCTTTGGTGCTCATACTTGACCTGTTGACAACTCAAACACTTTGCCGTGAACTCAACTATGTATCTATTCATACAAAACCACTAATAATGTTGTTATTAGATCATGTTACATCTTTACCACTCCTCTCTCTCTCTCTCTCTCTCTCTCTCTCTCTCTATATATATATATATATATATATATATATATATATATATATATA